>ML836977.1:27324-38746 GCA_009831015.1 Picea engelmannii | reverse complement strand
AAATTTACCCTTTGTTTGAAGACCTGCAACAAATGGATTAATGTCAATTATACGATGAGATTATTTAAAAAGTAAACATACACCGTGATAACATTAAAATATTGTATAGTATTAAAGAGAAATATTAGAATGCTTATACATACCACAAAAATGTGTTAGTCGAGGGGCATCATGAATTGTCCATAAAAGTATTCCACGGAATTTAAATTTCTTCTGCCAGATTGGTTTACATATGTCGTACATTGTGATGCCAACCCATAACTTTAGTAGCTTGTCAATAAGAGGCTCTATATATACATTCATATATTTAACCTGGTACTTACCTAATTGTTTGAAATTACACATAATTACTAAAGGAATGATATCATGTAATATATATAATTAAATAAATAAACAAAAGATATTATGAAAAAATTGAAACAAATTAAAGTGTTAAATTCAAAAAATTAATGTAAAAAAATACCTGGAACAATCATTGTCAACATTATGTGCTCCCTCTTTATTGACATCCAAGGAGGAATGTTATTGTTGATAAGAAAAATAGGCCACACTGAGTAAATAGACCTAAGCTCTCCGAATGGATTAACACCATCAGCTGCCAATGAAAGCCTAACATTACGAGGTTCATCTTTGAAATCTGCCCATTTTTCCTCAATTTCCCTAAATGCAGAACCATCGGTAGGCATTCGAAGAACACCATATTCACTTCTGTTATGTGCATGGTAATCCATAAATTGTGCTATGATTTCACACCTGAACAATCGTTGCAAACGTGGAATTATGGGAATATGATGAAGAACCTTTCGAGGCACCCTTTTCGTTACTTGATCGGTTCGATATCTACTGATAAGACATTGCGGACATTCGATTTTTGAAGCATGTTGTCCATAATATATAATATGGTCATTAGGACATGCATCTATAGTTTGATAATCCATTCCAATGTATTTCATAATGGCATGCAAACCTCGATATGTGCGAGGTAAAATATTTGATGATGGTAACAAAAATTCACCTAACAATCTACAACATAACAAACAACTAGTTAATGTAACAATATTAATCATAAAAAATGCATTCTTATTTTACACATTAATTAACACTAAAAACAAATATAAAACAGTCAACATTTATGTACAGTATGAGATGAAACATATTACATACCTTAGTGTCTGTGTCATACAAGTGTTCGACGAATTATTCATAACCTTTAATTTCACCAGCAACAATGTAGCAGAGAGAAGATTTGCTCTTGATCCTTCATAAAGTCGTTTATTTTCCTTTTCTAATAGAGGTTCATCATAAATACCAGCATTTTCCCCATCCTCATCTGGCTGCGAAAACAAATCTTGGATCATTTGATTTGTCCCATCATCTTCTTCCATGGGATCATTAACTTGATTTTTCCCATCATCTTCTTCCATGCGATCCTCATTTGCTTGGTCATGATGATGTTCCTCATCTTGTAAAACAACATTTCTACTAATACTTGGTGCAATATTCTACAGAAAGTTAGAGGGCAACTCTAACTTTATAATTACAAACAATCATGCAAAATTAGTGTATAATATAACAAACATTCAAACAATATATATACATATATATAATTTTATATAAAATTGACAAAATAAAAAAAGATAATGAATATATAGCTAATGACCATGGTACGATATTCATTCGATCCACCATCAATGTGACCATATTTCCTACAATGTTTTGTAGTTGTTGCTATTAAAATTCTTACGGAACATCTGAGGCAACATTTTTTACAAGGGAAATAACATCTACCATCACATTTTTCACCCGCTTTACTTTTTTTCCTACCTCTAACAACATTCTACGACATTTTTCTGCACAAAAATACCCTTTCGGAACCGTCATTGTTATAGCAAGATTGTTGCAACATCTTTAAATCGTCAAATATTTATAGGCCAATTTTAGGTCACTATCATTGCCATTGTGATGATAGTGACCTGAAAATATATATATTTTTTCCATCTATTTATTTTAGGTCATTTTCAACGGTAAAGTTTGACTAAATTATTATGGTCAACATTCGTCCCTTATGTGATGGACAATCTAAGGTCGTTGCTTATGAGACGCACATTGACCATTATAATTCAGACAAACTGTAGGTGTTGAGATTGTGATGAACACAGGGTAGATTTAGAAAAAAAAGAAATTTTTCTCTTGCATGTTGCGACGAAAGAGTACTTTCGTCGCAAATTTTTCAATATGTAGTAGTGAATGAGTTGTCATTGATACATGACGATGCATAGTTTGTTTGATGAAAATATGACTCATTATTGTCTTATCATGATTGATAAGGTGCACAAATGTATGAACTCCAAAGTGGTCCCCTTATGATGAAAGCCCTCATGGGAATACACTTTGTGGATTGAGTTATCCTAGAAGAACGGTTAGAGGACCCATGCTTGTATGTGGAATAATGAGATTAATATCAATGAATTTGTTGGTGAAACTATCCTATATGGATAATGCTTGCCATGCCATTTTCGGTGGTATGTGGAATGTCACATAACTCCTCACGGTTTGAGAGTTATGGCCTTATGAAGTTGGAGGACCCCATATGAAGGCTTGAAGCCCCCAAGGTCAAAGAAGTCAAAGTGCTTGAAAAGAAGAAATAATTATTTAAATGATAAAGTAAAGTGACAAAATCAATATGGATGATTTAAATGATAAAGTAAATTGACAAAATCAATATGGATTATTTAAATGATAAAGTAAAGTGACAAAATTAAGAAGGAATATTTAAATGATAAAGTATTGGAGAACTTTCTATTCATGGAAAGTGGTTAACCCTAAAATATAAGTGACCTAGAAATGGGTTAAGTGACCTAGAATATGAAAGTATAAATAAGATAGCTATGGTCTCTTGTAGATCATCCTTTTTGTGGATCAATGGAGAGATTCTTGTGAATATCTTTTGGAGTATTGATGGAGAGCTTCTTAAGAATTATTGGTGTGGATCTCTTGAGCATGATTGAAGATATATTCTGAGGAATATAGTGAGAGGAGTATCTCATGGACACATCAAAGTTTCAGTAATGTCGGAGATCTTGACAACAAAATTCTTGGAACTTCAGAAACCCTAGTTTCTGAGGTATACGCGGGTGGTTTGTGCTTAGGGTGCATATACATTAAGGTATACGTGGGCTGTCTGAAGACAGGGAGAATATGGTGGATAAAATGGTGAAGACTTGTGTTTGAGCTGGTGCCAAGCTCTTGGATGATTAGGCAGGTTCCAGATCTGCATTCTATGGCCTCATATCTATCACTAAGACACTGGTATGATTACATTATTTTCTTTATGAATACTATTGTTTGATGTGATGGGAATGCTTAGGACATTCTTGGTATGGATTCTATGATGTGGTTCAATTTGGTTGATTTGGTTGATGGAGTGATCAGTACTCTTGTGATTCAGTGGTGACATGATTGCTATGGTATACTAGATGCTTATACATGTTTGAGATAGCATTCATATTGATCTATTGTGGAGCACGAGCAAGCTATTAGAGAGCTTGGAGATGTTGTGACTGGCTATGGGTCAGTTTGGACAGTGGAAGATAGAAGAGAAAGTGATTATAGGTTGCAGAGGATATGATCATGTGAAGCAAAGAAAAACCCTAGTTTCTTAGAAGCATACACATGTTGCATTATACATTGGTTATGTGCACACGCGGGTTGTAGTGAGCCAGGGCGCGTACACACGTGGGTTGTACTACTGACAGGTCGCGTACCTATTGGCAGATTGATATCTATTGAGGATTGTTTCCTCATCTCAGTTGGTGCTGAGGATGTAAGCTGAGTCTTGCATTATAGAGCTGGTGCTCTTGTAGAGTTGTACTCTATTCAGTTGTTGCTGATAAACCCCGGATTGTTGTCCATAATAAGAAGAAAAATTGTACATACATATTGTGTTCTTTGTGTTACTTGTGGTGATGAATTATTGATTATATGTGTTACTGATATATGTTGTTGATATATGTTCACATCTAACTGGTTATAAATGACAACAATGGATAATGAATAAATGTTGAATGTTGACTAAGGAGTTTTATGTGAAGAGGTAAGTTTTGGGAAAAAGATCCCCACACTCATTCATCCCCCCTCTAAGTGTGGTAGGTGTGTCCAACAATTGGTATTAGAGAAATCCTTCACTACAAGCCTTAACAAGCTTGAAGGAGATCCATAGACACACAAATGGATGATAAAGTTCCAATCCTTGATGAGGAAGATTATTCTACTTGGATAATAGAGATGAGATTATATTTGAAGACAATGGGAGTAACTATTTAGATTACAACCATTGGTGGATCGGTTTCATTGAAGAATAAGTCAAAGTTTGCAGATCAAAGGGAAGGAAATAAGAATGATGCATTGGCTCTCAAGACCATTCTTAGTGGACTCTCAAGCCCTATCAAAGAGAGCATGGGACAATGCACTTCCACCAAGGATCTATGGCTAAAGCTAGAGGAGACATATCAAAACAAGAAGGAGAAGGAAGAAATTGAAGACCACTCCATCAAGATCATCAAAGGTAAAGAATCATAAAAAATGCTTGAATGCATTGTTTCTAAATGTGATTTTGAAAACATTTCAAGTGAAGATAACGAATCAAGTAATGATAGCACAAAGGAAGATCTTGAAGACATTTCAAATGAAGGAAAAAAATCATGTGATGGTGTTGGCAAGAAGGAAGATATTGAAGGTAAAGAATCTCCCAAGACTCTTGATTGCAATGATTCAAAGTGTGATGATGTTGAATTTTTCTCAAGTGAAGAAGATGATCTAGAAATAGTTTTTGTAAAGTTTGATGATAGTTATCCCATGGAAAGAATAGAAGAAAATCTATTAGAACTTCAAAAGGAAATTGAAGAGGTTTTATCCATGTATAGGAGTGATCATTTTTATACACACTATAACTATCTTTCGGATAACACTAAGAAGTTTCTTAGGAGGAGTCAAAGGTACATCTTGAAGTTAAAGGGAATGCTCAAAGAACAAGAAGAGAGTTCTAAAAAAGAAGAAAAGGAAGAAGAGATCACAAGACTAAGGAATGGAAAAGAAGATATAAATGTAGATGATGATATTAGCAAAAGTTTTGAAACCATTGTCCATCTCAAGACCCAAATTGAAGAAGCCAAAAGAATAGAAGAACTATTGAAGATTCAAATAAATGAAAAGGAAGAGTCACGTTGTAAGTTAGAAGATGAAATTGTTGACCTTAGAAAGAAGATAGAAAAGTCAAACAAATTCTTGAATAACTCACGAATCTTGGATGAGATCTTGGAAAGTCAAAGGTCATCATGTGATAAATAAGGTCTTGGATACAAAGGAGAATATACACATGATGAAGCAAGCACCTCAAAGAAGCATGAGGTAAGTCCATCAAATAAGGAAGATAATGTTGCAAAACAACCATCTACACAAGGCAAATAAAATTTCAAAAGAACAAAGCAAGGAAGACATCAAGAAGCTATTCTTGGGACACCAAAGCAAAGGTATGAAAGTATTTTTCATGGGAATTGTTATTCATGTAATGGATATGGTCAAAAATATTTTGAGTGTAGATCTTATGAAAGGAGATATAATAGAATATTCTATAACACCATGAGGTGTTGGAGATGTTATCAACTAGGACACATTGTTGTTCACTGTAGCACCATGAGATGCTACAACTGTAGTGGATTTGGCCACAAATCCCAGGAGTGATGGAACACAAGAAGAAAGTCCATGATGAGGACTTAACATAGCATGGCTAAAAGAAGGAATGAAGTAAGAAAGGGAGACATCTTTGAAAATATGGATGCTCATAGCTCAAGTTATGAGGAGAAGGGTCATCTATAGAAGTGGGTGAAGAAGACAGAGCAACCAGAACATAATGAAAGACTGAAGGGAATCTTAATTAAGACATCTACTGAGGAATATGTGGGTGAAATTCGCATACATATGCTGGCTGACCTTGCATAGGTCACGTACATACACACTCTGTTGTGCAGCAGGTCGCGTATATGTGGTAAAGCCTTGGGAAAAAGGAAATGCACAAGGGTTGTAGCTTGATGTGATGGTATAACTCTGTGTTCCAGGGTCTGACATTGTTTATTGCAGGTTCTGACACTATTTGCTATAGGCTTTCATGGTTCTCAGTTAGATCACGCAAGGTTATGATATAAAATAAATATTGGGTGCATGGCACTAACCCATGAGTATGGATTGATGTTTATCAAATGCTCATCTATTGGATTATGTAAAATAATCTGTAGGGGTACATGGTTGGTACATAATTGAAGTTTCATTGATATATCTTATGATGTATTATTGGAAGCATATGGTATTGTTGGATATCATGGTGCATGCATTTTGCATGTGGATGGGCTACACATTGAGACATGTAGTTGGTGAATTGAGTTGATAGTCATGTTGTACATCATTGGGGAGTCTTAGCTTATTGATGCATGGTTAATATACTTGCTTGGTGCAAGTAATGATGCATGATGGTACACTCATGGATGGTATTTGTTTATCATATTGGTAGATGCACATGGCTGGCATAATTGGTAGATGCACATGTTGGCATATTGGTAGATTCACATGTTGGCATATGGTGGATACATTTTCATGGATGATATCTTTTGGCACATTGTTGATGTACATAGTTGATGTACATGGGTGTTGTGCATGGTGGGCACATTTTGGTACATGATGTACTTGGTTGATATATTGTTCATGATTCTCTATTTCATTGGTGACATATATTTTGTTTCATGATGTATGGTATGGCACAAGTTTGATGCATGAATAGGTCCAAGGATAGTCATATGGTAGCATATTGTTCATATTGCAGAGAATATAGGGGGAGTCATTATTCTTCCCACGATTCTGGGAGGAGATATTTATCAGATGCATACCTAGAAAAGAGACCTATATTTGAAGAAAGAGCACAGAGGCATAATTCCAGGAGGAGCGATGATCACAAGGGGAGTATGTTCGATGTATATTCAGCATTACATTAGAGTGATATCCCTTGTTCAAAAGGGGAGAGATTATTCAGAGGAAGATCAAAGGCATTCAGATAGGGGGAGAATCCCCAAGGAGAATGCAAGCAGGGGGAGAAGCCCCAAGAGGAGAATGCCCCTTTGCCATTGATGTCAAAGGGGGAGAGTTAATCACATTGATGTGATTGATGTTTATTGATGGGGAGAGATAGTCACATTGACTATTGATGTAGAGCATGCCTTATCTACATGTTGACATCAATAATTGGTAATTGGTGTTGACATCAATGTTGGTATTGCCATCAATGCCGAAGGGGGAGATCGTTGGATCATGTTGTCATTGATGCCAATGGTTTGATTATTGGGAGATTGTTGGATCATATGTCATTGATGTAAATGGTTTGATTGATTGATGTCATTGATTGATGTCAAGTAATTGATTGATTGATGATTGATGAACAATGTATATGTATTTTCCTTGATGAGAATGATAGATTTAAAAGTGGAAACCAATTGATAAAGATGGATCATTGATATGATGCATAGATGAAGATGGATCAATGAGTTGTCATTGATACATGATCATGCATAGTTTGTTTGATGAAAATATGACTCATTATTGTCTTATCATGATTGATAAGGTGCACAAATGGATGAACTCCAAAGTGGCCCCCTTATGGTGAAAGTCCGCACAGGAAGACACTTTGCGGATTGAGTTATCCTAGAAGAACGGTTGGAGGACCCATGCTTGTATGTGGAATAATGAGATGAATATCAATGAAGTTGTTGGTGAAACTATCCTAGATGGATAGTGCTTGTCATGCCATTTCCGGTGGTATGTGGAATGTCACATAACTCCTCACGGTTTGAGAGTTATGGCCTTATGAAGTTGGAGGACCCCCATATGAAGGCTTGAAGCCCCCAAGGTCAAAGAAGTCAAAGTGCTTGAAAAGAAGAAATCATTATTTAAATGATAAATTAAAGTGACAAAATCAAGATGGATTATTTAAATGATAAAGTAAAGTGAAAAAATCAAGATGGATTATTTAAATGGTAAAGTAAAGTGACAAAATCAAGAAGGAATATTTAAATGATAAAGTATTGGAGAATTTTCTATTCATGGAAAGTGGTTAACCCTAAAATATGGAAAATAGGTTAAGTGACCTAGAAATGGGTTAAGTAACCTAAAAATGGGTTAAGTGACCTAGAAGATGAAAGTATAAATAAGATAACTATGGTCTCTTGTAGATCATCCTTTTTGTGGATCAATGGAGAGATTCTTGTGAATATCTTTTGGAGTATTGATGGAGATATTCTTGAGAATTATTGGTGTGGATCTCTTGACCATGATTGAAGATATATTCTGAGGAAGAGAGCGAGAGGAGGATCTCATGGATGCATAAAATTTTCGGCAATGTTGGAGATCTTGACGGAAAAATTCTCAGAACTTCAGAAACCCTAGTTTCTGAGGTATACATGGGTTGTATGTGCTTAGGGTGTGTACACATTAAGGTATACGTGGGCTGTCTGAAGACAGGGAGCGTGTGGTGGATAAAATGGTGAAGACTTGGGTTTGAGCTGGTGCCAAGATCTTGGATGATTAGGCAGGTTCCATATCTGCATTCTATGGCCTCAGATCTATCACTAAGACACTGGTATGATTACATTATTGTCTTTATGAATACTATTGTTTGATGTGATGAGAATGCTTAGGGCATTCTTGGTATGGCTTCTATGATGTGGTTCAGTTTGGTTGATTTGGTTGATGGAGTGATAAGTAATCTTGTGATTTAGTGGTGACATGATTGCTATGATATACTAGATGCTTATACATGTTTGAGATAACATTCATGTTGATCTATTATGGAGCATGAGAAAGCTATTGGAGAGCTTGGAGATGTTGTGACTAGTTGTGGGTCAGTTTGGACAGTGGAAGACATAAGAGAAAGTGATTGTAGGTTGCATAGGATCTGAGCATGTGAAGCAAAGAAAAACCCTAGTTGCTCAGAAGCATACGCATGTTTCATTATACACTGGCTACATGCACACACGGGCTGTAGTGAGCCAAGGCGCGTACACACGCAGGCTGCACTACTGATAGGTCATGTACCTGTTGACAGATTGATATATGTTGAGGATTGTTGCCTCATCTCAGTTGGTGCTGAGGGTGTAAGTTGAGTCTTGCATTATAGAGTTGGTGCTCTTGTAGAGTTGTACTCTATTTAGTTGTTGCTGATAAACCCCAGATTGTTGTCCATAATAAAAGGAAAAATTGTACATACAGCTTGTGTTCTTTGTGTTACTTGTGGTGATGAGTTATTGATGATATGTGTTGTTGATATATGTTGCTGATATATGTTCACATCTAATTGGTTATAAATGACAGCAATGGCTAATGAATAAATGTTGAATGTTAACTAAGGATTTTTATGTGAAGAGGGAAGTTTTGGGAAAAAGAGCCCCACACTCATTCACCCCCCCTCTAAGTGTGGTAGGTGTGTCCAACACACAGTACACCGGTTTTTTACATGGAAAACCAAAGCGGGAGAAAACCACAAAATGCTTTTTCTTATATGTCTTGAAGAATTACATTCATTGGAAGCACCAACTTCCTTTGTTTTCCAGCTGCAACTGGAAGGAGGCTCCAACCCCCTAGTTTCTCAGGCTACAACCTGAGGGAATCTCCAACTCCCCAATTCTCTTGATACAACCAGAAGGAGGCTACAACCCCCTATGTTCTTTAGATAAAACTAGAAGGTGGCTACAACCACCTGTCCTTGCCCCGTCCAACCACCGTGAAGTAGAAGTAGAATGATGGAACCATTGTCATACTATCACTGTGAGATATATTGTTGTAAACCTGTACCAATAAACCAAAACCATGAATCAACCATGCATCGACCTGTACCTCAACCTGTAATCAACCTGTACCATAAACAAGTGCATCGATCATGCACCAACCTATACCAAACAACCTGTAATCAACCTATACCATACACAAGTGCAACCAACCATGTACCAAGTATGTACCAATCATGTGTCAACTACTCATCAACTATGACTCATCAATATGTACCAAAATCATCAACTATACACCTCATGTATGTGCCACCTCATAAACTACTTATCTCAACCATGTACCCAACATGTACCTTAACCAAAAGACCTCATCAATTTCATCATCCAAATATGATTTGTAACTCTGTAATAGACCTGGTATATATCATCACATATATGCAAACCTTCCTTAACTTTGAAAACAAGAGACTATCATTTTCATCAAAAAAAAATTTAGTCTCACATGACTAGTTTTGGATTAGTCAACAACCCTAACTTGAAATGATCATGACTTTGTACCTTGTTGAATTCTGGCTTATTCTAGAGAGCGAAATTGTAGAGCATTCCCCACACTGAATATTTGTTGAATCGATATGAAAATATTACACAACATACTAAAAACTGTACTCTAACCAACACATTTGGTCTTACTGAATTTGGATTTGTTATGAATAAGTTATGACGTTTTTACCCGAAACACCTGTTTTTGACTAGTTTCAGGACTAGCCACAAATCCTATTTTCCACGGAGTGTAAATCAAAAAATAAAACGACCCACAAGCTGAATTTTTTACCACAGACACTTGGATATCTTTCCTCAATGGAATAGAAATTTCACGGTATGAATAATTATAGAAAAAAAGTTATTGTGAAAATGGTGAGATGACCTGTAAATAACATACCTTAGAAAGCATAATCAAAAGAATTTATCCTTCCTTGAATTCCGGCCTTATTTTCTTCACCTTCCCCTAGAAATTAGGCTTATATATCCTTTGGTTACCTCAGACACCTATAGGTATTCAATATGCTCAAGTACACTCATCACTTCACTTTATACTATAATTCACTTTGAATTGTAGTACATGCATCACTTCACTTTATTATTTACCTTCTAAAATCTCTTAAACCACTTTGACTACTTTGATCTTTTGGGGCTTCTAGATGACATAAGAGGGTCCTCCAACTTCGTAAGGCCATAACTCTCAAACCGTGAGGAGTTATGTGACGTTCTACATACCACCAGAAATCGAATGACATGTACCATCCATATAGAATAGTATTACTTACAAATATCACAAAACTCATACCATTAGCCATCAAACAAACTTGGGTCCATTACCCAAACCTGGGTTCTCCAACTTCTCATGGCCATAACTTTCTAATCGTGAGGAGTTATGTGAAATTCCACATACCATAGGAGATGGCATGAAAAGAAATATCCATCTAGGATAGTTTCATTGAAAAATTCACTGACCTTCATCTCATTATTACACAAATAAGCATGGGTTCTCTAACCATACTTCTAGGATAACTGAATCTGCAAAGGATCTTCCCGTGAGGGCT
>ML836977.1:8384-27219 GCA_009831015.1 Picea engelmannii | reverse complement strand
CTTCATCTTACCAAAGATTGTAAGTAAAAAATCGAGGCATATGAAACATTGGCAATGTAAAATTTTAATCTATTTCGTGAGAATTTAATTAGTTTTTGTGATAAGGCATAAATTCACTTGATCATGCAATGGATATTCTTCACCATTCAAACATTCACATGAAAAATAAACTCAACCCTTTACCATTACATACATACCAAAATATCAATTCTTTAGAAAAAATTTAAGTAGCAAGAGAAAAAAAGTTGAATAAATTACTTGTTTTTATTTCTTTGGTTATACCTCTCTAAAACACAAAATAAACAACTCAATGATGAGAATATCATGTTTCATATAAAGAAATCAATAGTACATGACTTATTTAAGGTGTTAATATAGACACTTGCATATGATTAAGGATGACAATTGTAGCCGAGTACTTTTCAATTTATGGACCTTCAAATACAAGGAAAATAGGCGGTGTGATATGTTGATATGTCTTAGAGATCGATGTGAAAACACATAGCTTGAAGAGTAAGAAGCTTGTATGGAAATTACTAGAGGATATTGTGGATTTAGATGATGAGGATTTATGTGAAAGTCAACAAGGAAAATATATGAAAACTTTCACACATTGATAAGGTGACTATACATATCTCTTCAAATGTCAACCTTCTTGTTGGAAGAAGAGGAAATGATAATCAAGAAACAATCGGTATCGATAATCACATGGAACTCACAATATTAATGATACTCATTGAGTTATCTTGGGCTGACAAACTTAACTAATTATATCCATGTACTAGATGGATGTTTGATGATGAATTCATGCATTAGAGATCAAATCTAGTAACTATGTCGATGAATCAAGATAGTTAATTACCCTACATGTGATGTTTGTGTTGGCATGTTCACAGGAACAATATGCTTTTCATTGATGGAAAGAACACACAGGAAGGATAATCTCGGGAGGAGAAGTGACAGTGATCGTTGGATCACCCATTCCGAATTTTCGATGGTCGTCAGATCTGAATTCAGACAGGAGGAGCGTGCAGATGGAGGACATATCTCAAGCATTATATTTGAGCGTGGGGACCGACCGTCGTCAGATGTAGGAGAACCTACACGATCTTTAAATTTCAACATGAAGCAGGCTTACAAAGTCCCGAAAACAGGAGGACCGTCCATCTTCGGGAAGGACACGTGGCTACATTTCAACATTTCGCTGACTGGAAAGTCAAAGGAAGGAAGCTCTCTAACCTTCCAACTCGCGATATGCAAAATCACGATAAGATCTGGGTCATCAGATCTGGATTAATTACAAAGGACCAGCAACTGTTAGATCTGGTGAAGCTGGAAGGTGGATAAGACCAGGAGTCATCCAAATATCCAAAACTATGAAGGAATCCTGGCCGTCCATCGAGGACAGTCACGGGTCGTTGGATACGGAGGAAACATGTCAAAAGATTGTCATTTCGCTGACTGGAAAGTCAAAGGCATGAGGTGCTATATTCTTCCAACTCGCAAAATGCGAAATGGAAAAATGATATGAGCTATCGGATCGAGGAGAAATATGGTCCGTCGATCCAATAAGGACACGTGGTGAAATGTCATCTCTTCGCTCACTGGAAATTCAAAGGAATGAGGTGTTCTAACCTCTCAAACTCGCGATATGTGAAATCGCGAAATAATCTTATCCATTGGATCAAGGATGAATCTGGGCTATCATATCCAGGAGGTAGTTCATGACAGACCACATCAAAAAGGACAAGTGGCAGCCTACGTCAGCAAGGACACGTGGCGCAATCATACAAGGACAAGTGTCAAGTTTACTCGACATTTCAGGCCACTGGAAATCACAATTATGAGTGACACATGGCATCCACTCAGCTTATGACACGTCATTGAGTGACGCAAGAATGACATCACTCCAGAAGTTTAGTTTCAGGAGTTTTAGCATCAATACTCCCCCAAAGTCCCGAAAGTTGAAGTTCTAGGATGGAGGATAGTCATTCGATCACCACGGATCGTGGACCATTGATATGAAAAGCGAAGCGCTCAAATGACTAGCCAATGGTCATAATCTCATGGTCATATCGTCAAGAGATGGAGAGCAGAGCTAGAGCTTCCAAGCTCCATTTCAAAGTTTGCAACATGGAGAGTCGAGACGACTCTTCCCAGAATCCCCGAAACGTGAAATGCGAAATGTGTTTTCGGACTTGGCCCCTGGTCACCACCCATGGTCGCATGAGTGGAAGGAGCTAACATTGCTAGGCTCCATTTTGGGTACCAGAAGTTGGAGGAGTCAAGGGACTCATAGGAGAATCCCCGAAACACGAAATTGTGAAATGCAGTTTTGAGTTAAGCTGTGGTCACTGCTAGTGGTCACGTTGGAGGAAGGAGCTAGAGAAGCCAAGCTCCATTTCGCGGTTCTAAATATGAGGAGTCAAGGAGACTCATGGGAGAAAACTCGAAATGAGAAATCGTGAAATGCCTTTTTGAATAGGGATGTGGTCACAACCATTGGTCACATCATCAAAGGTTTAAGGGAGGAGCTAGCATGCATCTAAGCTCCATTTCAGAGATCGCGACTTGGAGAGTCGAGATGCCTCATCCCCAGATTCCCCAAACGCGAGTCATGAAAGTGCCTTATGAATAGGTGTTTGGTCACCACCAGAGGTCACCTGAAAGGAAGGGGCTTAGCCATAAGATATAGCGCCCACTGTGAAGTTTTCTTCAGGAAGAGAGAAGGAGTCAAAATGCATGAATGCACAGAGTTTCTCTCAGTAACTGCTAGAACGAAGTGATTACATCTGCCAGAGAATTTGAGGAGCTGTAGGGTGGCTACCAGAGGGGTTGAAGAGCCTTGATGTAACTATTAGAGACCACTGATGGTTTCTGCCAGAGAATTCAAAGAGTCTTCAGGGTGATCAATAAAGAAGACGAAGAGTCTTGAGGAAACTGCCAGTGGAGTGTAAACTCATCATAGATTCGACTGACATATGGAAAAGGGTCGAAGACTATTACATTCAGTAAAGCCAAAAGATCTTAGGAGAAGGAACAGCGATGATGAACCCAGTGAAGTGTATGCAGTGGGATAGCACATGCAACATGCATAAGGTGCAAAGAGACTAAAAAAATGTAGAACAAAGAAGAGATTGGGGATGCAATTTTTAAGAGTGTGTTATGCAGGTAGAATAAGGGAGTCTAGAGGAGAAACAACGCAGCAGAAGGAAAGAACAAAGATGCATAACTGATACATTAAAATAAGTTTGAGATGGACATGCAGAGATATAAAATAAGATCAGAAATCTCAAGGAGATGCAAGCAGAGAGACACTGATATAGGAGTTCAGAGCAGCATAGCATAACATTGATAAGCCTGGTAAGCCAATGACAACTATTAAATCACTGTAATAAATTCACAGAAAGAAAATTTTTATATTTCAGGGTGGTTGGGAGGTGCTAGGAACGATTGTTTTCCTCTGAGTGTCAAGTGGGTGCTTGAACACAGGGAGTTGTAGCTACCATCTAGTAGTAGCCAGAGAAAACAGGGTGGCAGGGTGGTGTTAGGGAGAACATTGGTTCTTTGTTATACAGGTTGGTGCCTATGTGACTGGAAGTTGGTGCTTCCATTCAGTTGGTGCTGGAGCAGTGAGGGAGTTGGTACTTCCTTCAAGTGGGTTCTAGAGAAACCAAAGAGTTGGTGCTCTTAGCAAGTAGCATCTTGCAAAACAGAGGTGGTAGCCTCATTATGAGTTGGTGCTCATAAGAATGATAATGTACAGAAAATAATTATCATATAAAAAAGAAGAGGTTTTCACTCTTTATGGGTTTCATCAGGAATATCTGTCTCTGTACTATACATGTGTGTGATTGATGTTGAATACTCTACTTCTTATTTATTGTGGTCATCATTGAGAAGTTTTGTAATAAATTTAAAAAAAAAATGGATATAATTGTTTAAGCACAGTAACAACTGATTCACCCCCACTCTCAGTTGTCCAACAATTGGTATCAGAGCCGGCCCCTTTTATCTAAGGGTAGATCCTAGAGCTTAAAAATGTCAATCCATGAAGGAACTTCAACCAATAAGGCCCCTCTATTCAATGGGACAAACTTTTCCTTTTGGAAAGTTAGAATGAGAACCTACATAATGGCTTTAGGTGCAGATGTTTGGGATGTGGTAGAAACTGATTATGTAAAGCCAATTGTACTATCTAATAAGGATGAAAAGCTATAATTTAGCTTCAACGCTAAGGCTATGAATGCTATCTTGAGTGGGCTTGCAGAAGCAGAATTTGTAAAAGTTATGCACCTAGAAATTGCCAAAGAAATGTGGGACAAACTCATTAGCAGTTATGAAGGTAATGAGAAGGTAAAGGATGCCAAGCTTCAAACCTATAGAGTACAGTTTGAACAAATGAAGATGGAAGAGGATGAAACTATTGGAAAGTACTTCTGAGAGTTGAAGAACTGGTAAATGCAATGAAATCAGTTGGTGAAAAAATTGAGGAACCTTCTTTAGTTCAGAAAATTTTGAGATCTCTACCAGATAGGTTCAACCCGAAGGTCTCTGCTATAGAAGAAATTAATGATCTAAAAGCCTTGGAGTTTGATCAACTTCTAGGAGCATTGACTGCATATGAAATGAGAATAGTTAAAGATAAACCCATCTCCAGAGAAGCATCATTTAAGTCAGACAAGAATGAGGATTCTGAGCCTGATGAAATTGAAGCAAAATTGAGAAGACTGAAGAAGGGATCAGGAAAATACAAAGGTAAACTGCCTTTCAAATGTTTCAAATGTGGTAAGATAGGTCATTTTTCAAATAAATGTCCTCACAAAAGAAAGGATCATACATATGATGATTAGGAGAAGCATAAACACATAAATTTCTTTAAAGAGAATAATTTTAAGAAGAAAAGTCTTTGTGTAAACAATGATGACGATCCTTCAGATGATGAAGAC
Organism: Picea engelmannii; assembly: GCA_009831015.1. Taxonomy (NCBI): domain Eukaryota; kingdom Viridiplantae; phylum Streptophyta; class Pinopsida; order Pinales; family Pinaceae; genus Picea; species Picea engelmannii. Next base: position 22,270 of record ML836977.1, on the reverse strand, counting down.
AATGACTCCTCTATTGAATATAAACTAAATGAATTCATACTTATGGCCAAAGAGGATTATGATAATAAAAGAATAGGAATTGATGCTAATGAATACGAAGATGTGGTTGACCTAGAAGGAGAGCTAATCAGTGCACTAGAAGAGCTTGACAGACTCAGAATTAAGACGAGAAAGAAAAAACAATTGTTGATACAGTTCAGGAAAAGCAGTAAAGAACTTGATGAAGACTTTTCCCTCTAAAAGTGGAATTAGAAGAGGCAAAGAAAATTGAAGACATTCTGAAACAACAATTATCAGAAAAGAAGGCAAGATGTGAAGATCTGGAGGAAGAAGTAGTGAAAACTAGGAAAGAGATGGAAAAGTTTCAAGCCTTGTATCATCAGAATCTATCAAGTATCAAAGCCTCATAATAATTGGCCACCATTCTGAATCAACAAAGAAACCCAAAGCTAAAAATAGGTCTGGGTTATGAAGAGGGATCAAGTAGTGATCAGCCAAGCAACAAAGATCCCATCAAGTTTGTCAAATCTACCATCTATGACAACAAAAAACCCGCAGAAACAAAATAAGATAATCAACAACCCTGGAGGAGTAATGAAAGAGGTACCAGAAATGAAACTATAGATCAAAGAGATAATGTACTCTCTGTTCAAAGAAATCATCAGCATGGAAGAAATTGACCTTCTCAAAGAAGACAACCATTTTCCAGGTACTAAGGTTTTTTCTATGGATATTGCTTTTTCAGTTCTAACTTTGGTCATAAAGTTGTAAATTTTTCTTTAAAATTGAGATATGAGCAATCAAGACATTCAAGGTATAGATATATTCCACAACAAAGAATGAGACAACGAAGTAACAAACCATCACAGACTGCAAATCACTTGATGGATGGGAAAAGGACACAAGTTAAGCATAACAATCATTATGATCCCTTATTCAATGAACTAGAATGTTACATCTGTTAAAATTATGGACATAAAGTTGTTGATTGTCGCTTAAAGAACTATGAACCAGATTTAAATCCCTCTGCTAAAAATTTCAAGGGTTGGAAGAAGAAAGAAAGTGACAAGTGTGGATTAGTGTTGTCATATCAAAGACAAAAGAACCCTTGGTATATAGATAGACAGTGGATGCTCCAAACATATGATGGGAGAAAAAGGTAAGTTTCTATCTCTAAGTGAAAGTAAATCAGGAAACATAACCTTTGGAAATGCTGCTCTAGGTAAAATCAAATCTTCTACTTGTAGATGGGCTGAAATATAATCTGCTCAGTGTAAGTCAAATGTGTGACAAAGGATGTGAAGTGGTGTTCACTTCCAAGGACTACAAGATAAATTCTGTAAACTCATGACAAGTGGTGGCTAAAGGCATAAGGACATAAAATAATGTATATGTGCTTAAAGAAGATAGAGAAGAGTGTCATCTAATAAAACATGATGAGAGCTAGTTATGCCATAGGAGACTTGGACATCTAAACTTTGATAATTTAATCAAGCTCAAAAATCTTGAGGCAGTAAAAGATCTTCCAAGAATATCAAAGCCACAAGATTTTGTGTGTAAACCCTGCCAAGTAAGAAAGCTAACCAGGAAACGGTTTAAATCCAAGAGCTCTACTTCAATAGAGAAACTACTCCAATTAGTTCATATGGATTTATGTGGACCATCAAGACAAGAAGGCACAGGGAAGGAAAACTACTTCATGCTAAACATTGATGATTACTCCAGACTCACTTGGGTTGATTTTCTCAAAGAAAAATCTAAAGCATTTGAGAAATTTAAAATATTTAAGGATTTAGCAAAAAATCAAACAGGAAACAGATTAAAGGTTGTAAGATTAGACAGAGGAGGAGAATTTATGTCAAGTGATTTCAAGGAATTATGTGATAAACATGGGATCAAGAGAGAATACACTATCCCAGGAACTCCACAGCAAAATGGAGTAGTTGAAAGGAAAAAACAAAATAGTTCAGCAAATGGCCAGGTCAATGATGAATGAGAAGAATATTGGTCAAGCCTACTGGGTAGAAGCAATACACACAACATTCCATGTTCTTAACAAATCCCACCTCAGACCACATAATGACAAAACGCCCTATGATCTGTGGTATGGAAGACCTGCTTCAATAAAACACTTCAAAGTCTTTGGGAGTAAGTGCTACATAAATAATAATAATGAAAACCTTGGCAAATATGATGACAAGGCTGATGAAGGAATATTCTTAAGATATGCTACCAATAGTAAAGGATATAGATACTTTAATAAAAGATTGCACGAATTAGTTGATTGCATTGATTTAAAGGTTGATGAAGGAGTCCTAGTAACAGAGGTGAGCAATATTGAGTCTGCTTCATAGGACACAGGTAAAGCTGAAGATGAACAGGTCCAAGAATCAGGAAAAGAATACTTTGAATCAGATGAAGATACAAATACTTAGGCAGATTCAAACCAGCAAACAACATCAAATCCTTCCTCCAGAATTACTCAAAAGAATCATACTGCAAGTCAGATAATTGGTGAGAAAGACAAAGGTGTACAAACCAGGAGAAGGATAATCAAAGACACTGATAAATCACATATAGCCTTCATATCCATGGTGGAACCTAAGAACTTTAATGAAGCCAGTGAAGACGTAAATTGGTTAAAATCAATGAATGAGGAACTAGACCAGATTGAAAAGAATGACACTTGGGAACTTGTTCCTAGACCAACTAATAAAAATGTCATAGGATCCAAATGGATCTTTAAGAATAAGTTGAATGAGCAGGGACAAGTTGTCAGGAACAAAGCAAGATTGGTCTGTAAAGGCTATGCTCAAATAGAAGGACTGGATTTTGATGAAACATTTGTGCCCGTAGCAAGATTAGAAGCTATCATAATATTTCTTGCCTATGCTTGTCATAAAAGGTTTAAAGTATATCAAATGGATGTCAAGTTAGATTTTATAAATGGAGATTTAAATGAATAATTATATATGGAACAACCAGAGGGTTTTGAACTGTCTGATAACCTTGAATTTGTATGCAAGATGAAGAAAGATTTATATGGGCTAAAACAAGCCCCTCGTGCCTGGTATCACAGAATGGATACGTATCTCCAAGACAAAGGGTTCAAGAGAGGAACAATTGACAAAAATCTATATATCAAAATAGAGGGTAATGCTTTTCTCATCATGTTGGTCTATGTAGATGACATCATCTTCAGATGTAATAAGGATTCATTGGTACAATGGTTTGCTTCTGCCATGGAGTCTGAGTTTGAAATGTCTATGATAGGTGAACTGCCATTTTTTCTTGGTCTGCAAATTACTCATAGGTATGAAGGAATGTTCATTTCTCAAGAAAAATATCTAAGAGAAATGTTGAAAAGGTTTCAAATGGAAGATTCTAAACCTATGGGCACACCTATGGTTACTGGATGCAAATTAAGAAAGGATGATGACTCACCTGATGTTGATCAAAGTTCATATAGGTCAATGATAGACAACCTGTTGTACATCACAACATCTCGTCTAGACATAATGCATGTTGTTGGAATGGTGGGAAGATATCAGTCTGCACCTAAACAAAGTCATTTGCTAGCTGTCAAAAGGATATTCAGATATTTGAAAGAAACAATGAACTATGGCCTATGGTATCCTAAGAATCAAAATTTTCAATTATCAGTCTACTCAAATGTTGATTGGGCTAACTACATGGATGAAAGGAAAAGCATGAGTGGAGGTGCATTATTCTTAGGAGATTCTTTAGTAGCGTGGTTGAGCAAAAATAAAGGTTCCATTTCTTTATCAACTACAGAGGTAGAATAAATTGTTGTTGCTACTTGTTGCACTCAAGTATTATGGATGATACAAACACTTGCAGACTTGGAGATAAAATATAATGCACCGATCCCAATTCATTGTGATAACACAAGTTCCATAAGTGTGTCAAAGAATCTTGTATTCCACTCCAAGACCAAGAATATTCCCATAAAATAACATTTTCTGAGAGAACAGGTCACCAATCAGATTGTTCAGGTTCATTACATTCCAACCACAAAATAAATTGTAGACATATTTACTAAACCCCTAGCCAAGACACCTTTTGAATATCTCCGTCAGAATCTGGGTGTCATCCCGTCTCACATCTAAAGAGAATCCATCCTATTAGGGGGAGTTTGTGTTGGTTGAATATCTGATACCTTCAAAAAAATACTGCAATAGCTCAGGGGGAGCATGTTTTTTCTTTGACATTGATGTCAAAGAGGGAGAAGAACAACATGAATGGATGCTACGGTTGGAGATCGAGGTCTAAGCAGAATAGTGCAGTCTTTCAGGGTTGCCATCAATGCCAAAGGGGGATATTGTTGGCATGTTCACAGGAATAATGCACTTGTCATTGATGGTAAGAACACACAGGAAGGAGAATATTGGGAGGAGAAGTGATAGTGATCATTGGATCACCCGTTCTGAATTCCCAATGGCCGTCAGATCTGAATTTAGACAGGAGGAGCATGCAGATGGAGGACAGATCTCAAGCATTAGATCTGAGCGTGGGGACCAACTTTCGTCGGATCTAGGAGAACCTACACGATATTTAAAGTTAAACATGAAGGGGGCTTACAAAGTCCCTAAAACAGGAGGACCTTCCATCATCGGGTAGGACACGTGGCTACAATTCAACATTTCACTGACTGGAAAGTCAAGGGAAGGAAGCTCTCTAACCTTCCAACTCGCGATATGAAAAATCGCGATAAGATCTGGGCCGTCAGATCTGGATTAATTACGAAGGACCAACAACCGTAAGATCTGGTGAAGTTGCAAGGAGGATAAGACTAGGATTCATCCAAATCTCCAAAACTGTGAAGGAATCCTAGCCGTCCATCAAGGACAGTCGTGGGTTGTTGGATCCGTAGGACACATGTTGAAAGATCGTCATTTCGCTGACTGGAAAGTCAAAGGCATGAGGTGATCTATTCTTCCAACTCACGAAACATGAAATGGAGAAATGATCTGAGCTGTCAGATTGAGGAGAAATCTGGTACGTCGATCCAAGAAGGACATGTGGTGAAAGATCATCTCTTTACTGACTGGAAAGTCAAAGGAACGAGGTGTTCTAACCTCTTGAACTCGTGATATGCGAAATCGCGAAATAATCTTAACTGTTGGATCAAGGATGAATCTGGGTCGTCAGATCCAGGAGGTAGTTCATGAAAGACCACGTCAGAAAGGACAGGTGGCAGTCTACGTTAGCAAGGACACATGGCACAATAATACAAGGACAAGTGTCAAGTTTACTCGGCATTTCAAGCCATTGGAAATCACAATTCCGAGTGACACGTGGCAACCACTCGACTTATGACACGTCATTGAGTGACGAAAGAATGAAGTCACTCTAGGAGTTTAATTTTGGGAGATTTAGCATCAATACTCCCCCAAAGTCCCGAAATTTGAAGTTCCAGGATAGAGGATAGACATCTGATCACCACAGATCGTGGACTGTTGATCTGAAGAGAGAAGCGCTCAAATGACTAGCTAGTGGTCATATCTCATGGTCACATCATTGAGAGCTAGAGAGAAGAGCTAGAGATGTCAAGCTCCATTTTGGATTTTGCAACATGGAGAGTTGATATGAATCTTCACAGAATCCCTGAAACGCGAAATGTGAAATGCGTTTTCAGACTTGGCCCCTGGTCACCGCCCATGGTCATGTGAGTGGAAGGAGCTAGCATTGCTAGGCTCCATTTCAGGTACCAGAAGTTGGAGGACTCAAGGGACTCACAGAAGAATCCCTAAAATGTGAAATTGTGAAATACAGTTTCGAGTTAAGCTGTGGTCACTATCGGTGGTCATGTTGGAGGAAGGAGCTAGGGCAACCAAGCTCCATTTCAGGGTTCGCAATATGAGGAGTCAAGGAGGCTCATGGGAGAAAACCTAAAATGCGAAATCACAAAATGACTTTTTGAATAGGGTTGTGGTCACAACCATTGGTCACATCATCGAAGGTTTAAGGGAGGATCTAGCATGCAACTAAGCTCCATTTCGGAGATCGCGACTTGGAGAGTCGAGATGCCTCATCCCTAGATCCTCGAAACACGAGTCATGAAAGCACCTTATGAATAGGTGTTTGGTCACTGCCAGAGGTCACCTGAAAGGAAAGGGCTTAGCCATAAGATATAGCGCCCACTGTGGAGTTTTATTCAGGAAGAGAGAAGGCGCCAAAATTCATGAACGCGCGAAGTTTCTCTCAGTAACTACCAGAATGAAGTGATTGCATCTGCCAGAGAATTTGAGGAGCTGTAGGGTGGCTGCCAGAGGGGCCGAAGAGCCTCGGTGTAACTGTTATATACCACTGATGGTTTCTTCTAGAGAATTCAAAGAGTCTTCAGGGTGATCGACAAAGAAGACGAAGAGTCTCGAGGAAACTTCTAGTGGAGTGTAAACTCATCATAGAGTCGATTGATAGATGGAAAAGGGTCGAAGACTGTTACAGTCAGTAAAGAAAAAAGATCTCAGGAGAAGGGCCAATGATGATGAACCCAGTGAAGTGTATGCAGTGGGATAGCGCATGCAACATGTACAAGGTGCAAAGAGACTATAAAAATGTAGAACAAAGAAGATATTGGGGCTGCAATTTTTAAGAGTGTGTTATGTAGGTAGAATAAGGGAATCTAGAGGAGAAACAACATAGCAGAAGGAAATAACAAAGATGCATAACTGATACAGTAAAAGAAGGTTGAGATGGACATGCAGAGATATAGAAGAAGATCAGAAATCTCAAGGAGATGCAAGCAGAGAGACATTGATACAGGAGAGCAGAGTAGCATAGAAGAACATTGATAAGCCTGGTAAGCCAATGACAACTATTGAATCATTGTAATAAATTCACAGAAAGAAAATTTTTATATTTCAGGGTGGTTGGGAGGTGCTAGGAAGGACTGTTGTCCTCTAAGTGTCAAGTGGGTTCTTGAACACAGGGAGTTGTAGCTACCATCTGGTAGTAGCCAGAGAAAATAGGGTGGCAGGGTGGTGCTAGGGAGAACATTGGTTCTCTGTTATACAGGTTGGTTCATGTGTGACTGGAAGTTGGTGCTGGAGTAGTGAGGGAGTTGGTACTTCCTTCTAGTGGGTTCTAGAGAAACCAGAGAGTTGGTGCTCTCAGCGAGTAGCAGCTTGAAAAACATAGGGGGTAGCCTCATTATGAGTTGGTGCTCATAAGAATGATAATGTATAGAAAATAATTATCATATAAAGAAGAAGAGGTTTTCACCCATTATGGGTTTCCTCAGGAATATCTGTCTCTGTACTATACATGTGTGTGATTGATGTTGAATACTCTACTGCTTATTTATTGTGATCATCATTGAGAAGTTCTATAATAAATTAAAAAAAAAAATGGATATAATTGTTTAAGCACAATAACAACTGATTCACCCCCCCTCTCAGTTGTCCAACAGTTTGTTGAAAGAATTATCATTTTCATAGTGTTATGTTATATTTGGTTCCAACTATTATTTTGATGCAATGTTATATGGTTATATGGATTCTTTCTTTGAAATGTTGATATAATAACTAATGTAATGATTTCATGTTGTGAGGTGGTGATTGCCAGGTTATCCACCAGTGGATCGAGAGGGTCGTGATTGTGGGCTGAGAAGGCCAGCTTATTTGATGATCTTGTGGGATCCCATAACCACAAAGGAGAATATTACAAGTAACATCTAATGGGTTGGGGAAAACCTAATCTACTATTGATGCTAGTAATTCTTATGCCTTCAATTGGATCTACGATGTTGAAGTCCTAAAGAATGGTTGGAGCGCTGCTCACTGATGGTTTTGTGGGATTGGACTTAGATGCCTATGGATGTACTTGGTTGTTGTGGAGGGATTTTAGGATAGCCTTTCGATATCCCTGGTGTATGTGAGTATCGATCGAAATGTGTTCTTGGGAAAATGAGGTATCGATCCTTAGGGATCTGGATAGAATGGTAGGATTTAATCCTAGTTCTGAAAGTTGGGAAGGACGAATAGAGAGTACTCACGCTTCCCTAGTGTTGTGATGTGTACTTTTGATTCCTTTTGTATTCACTTGGGTGGCTCTAAACTAGTCCAACAGATGATGTTGTGGAGGATGGTGAGATAATTAAAAACCTATAAGAAACATAACCAAATTAACTCCAGGAGGAAGTTCCTTGAAGGAGGGGTGTATGTCATGCCCAATATTATGATTATTGAATATAAATAATAATAAAAATATCATGAATATAATAATTTTCCTAAAACATTCATAATAAATACTTATTGGAAAAATAATAATAAAGAGGTATATAATAATTATCTTAAAGGGGGTCATAATAAGTATTTATTATGGATATTAGGGTAATTAAAGAGAATGGTAAAATGCATAACCATAAGTAATGGAGAAAACCTAAAGTATAATAAATAATTAAATAAGGGACCATAGGGATGTGGTTCTTAACAATGGATGGAATCTATATAAAGAGGGAAAAGGAGGAGAAAAATACATCTCCCTTTTGGCACATTTCTCTTTAGTTGAAGCTATAGCGAGGGGAAGGATAAGGATTCATTGGAATAGTATATTGAGAGCTCAAGGGTGACCTGCTACTAAGGATTAAAGTAGTAAGGTCTATGGTTTGGTGGAGAGTCATCCCCCACTTTGTGTTAGGATTTTCCAGGTCAAGGATCAGGATATGGTTTCATTTATGGAGTCACAAGGTTGCAGGTAATTTGGGTTATTCAACACAAGTAAGTTCCTCACCCATTAAATTTCATTAGGGTTTCCTTAATTGTAAATTATTAGTTATTGTATTGGATAATTTTTGAATTCATCTTTTTTGGAATCTAGTAAATTACCCTAATATCCATAATAAATACTTATTGTGACTCGCTTTAGGATAATTATTATATACTTCTTTATTATTATTTATTCCAATAAGTATTTATTATGACCGTTTTAGGCAAATTATTATATTCATGATATTGTTGTTATTATTTGTATTTAATAATAATAATATGGGGCATCACATACACCCCTCATTCAAAGAAATTCATCCTGAAGTTAGCTTGATTATGTTTTTTATAGGTTTTTAATTATCTCACCATCCTCCACAACACCCTCTGTTAGCTCATGTATCTTCCACCACGCCCTCTGCTAGACTAATATAAATCCACCCAAGTGATTACCATATGTAATGCCTATATAATTAATAAATATAATTCCAGAAATGATTCAAGGGAAAATATCATGTCAGATAATCATTGAAGCTCAACATAGGAAAACTTTAATAAAATTATAGTGACTTACAAGGGAAACAACCATACATATCATGAAGATCCAACATACCTATAAGTCTAGTGGATTTAGAATTGTAGTACTACCTTATCCTTGATCTGGGGAAAAATAAGAAACAAAATGGGGGACAACTATCAACCCAACCATAAACCTTGCTACTCTAATATTTAGTAGAAGGTCACCCCTAAGCCTCCAATCTACTACCATGCCAGTGAATCCTTATCCTTCCCCTCTTTATAGATTCAGCCAAAGCATTGTGCCAAGAGAGTGATGCCCTTTTCTTATCCTTTTCCCTCTTTATATAGAGTCCATCTGTGGTAAATAACACAATCCCTAGGTTCCCTTATTTAATTATTCATTATACTTTAGGTTTTGTCCTTTAATTATGGTTACTTATTTTACCATTCTCTTCAATTACCCTAATATCCATAATAACTACTTATTATGACCCCGTTTAGGATAATTGTTATATATTTCTTTATTATTATTTATTCCATTAAGTATTTATTATGACTGTTAAGGAGAATTATTATATTGATAATATAATTATTATTATTTATGCTAATAATAATAATATGGGGCATGAAACTAGCACGTCTGTGTAACTCCTAGATTGTCTCTGGTGATAATTTGTTCAGTCTACCAAAAAATATTCAATATGTAGGTGCCTTGGAGTTGTGTACATCAAATATTGACAAACCCTAGATTTCCAACTCACTACCAATATGATAGCCATGGATGAAATATGAACTTTTTATTATATGCAGTACTATGCAGTATCAACATATATTTTTGCATATGCATAAAATTTACCAAAAAAAAAGGTTGTTCCTTGTGTAATTGTTATAGGAATACTTCCTCTTGGGACATTATTCTCGAGTTTCTTCTCATGCATTGCTTGTCACTTCTTTCTCTCCTGCAATTTCCCTGTTTCATTTTCATGTGAAAGCAGTGTACCAAATTCATTGAACATGCAAATAAACCCTTACATCAAAATTGCATGAAATACACAATATTAACGAACAAAAAATTAATAGTACATAAATAAAATTTTAAAAACACACCTCTTCAATTTTTGTTCCATGCTTCTTTATTTTCCCTATTCTCATTTTAAACACTAGTGATTGTTTCTATGTAATGCAAATCCAACAAGTCAAATAGTAATGTTGATTGACGACAACGAGATGCAAACACAATGCAAATTAGTGTTGATATTTTTGGATTAAACTGTTTCTAATGTTTTGAAACGTCCAATGTTTCGAGTGGACACTCCACCCATCATCAGGGTCAGTTTAATCCATAAATCTCAGCAACAATAAGACTAACTGTGAAAATCTTCACTCTAAAACAATGCAAATTGCCAATGTTTTATTTTATGTACGACCAAAATATCTTCTATAATAGCTACTTGCAATGCTCGATGCAATTTCTTGATCCAATACAAAAACAAGAACTTTCTAAGTATGTAACAAGAATATGAAAACATGCTTGTGTTCTACTTATGCCATTCAGATGATTCTTAAGCTATGTCTATAGCATCTAGAAATCGGGGAGAAAAAAACAATCTCGAAACAACATACCTTTTTTTTGTCTTTGTTTAACTTCGATTCCATTTCCATATATATAATTTCTAAATGCCTCTTAACTAATTTAATCCACCCCTGAAAAAGAAAAATAATAAGAAAGCAGTAAATTGTTTTTTGCATATATGATGCACATCAAGAATATTTCATTCAATCGTTTGATCCAACAACACAATTGATAAAATATTATTGGTTTGCCTAAACACTACACCAATTCCAATGCAAATTTGAATGAAACAAAGTAATTGCACTATGCATAGAGAACATACTATCAAACATGATGTGATATGTGGAACTGCGACAATGCGGAAAGGAATATGTATCAATTCTCCACACAAGATTTGAATATAGACAAAGTATCGGCTCTGTGCAACATACACCTATGTGAAAGTGATGATGACATCGATCTGCCAATTGCATAAGTGTCTATGCAACCAACTCTGCCAATTGCAGACCATAAGTGGCATGAATTCTCACAGTCTACACAAGTATACTTGGTTTACGTAAGAAAATCTATTTTTAATCCCTGCATGTGTTATCCTCTTGCATTGCTACACTTCCACAACTTCACATTTCCAATACTTTCGCATCTGTGATTGTGACAAGAAACATAATTTGCAAAATAGGTCACTGATTTATGATAAATTGATTTGCTTTGATTTAGGAGGAAAGGCCATGCATATAGAAGTAGTGCGAAGCAAATGCATTTCTTATCTATGGGCTGCTCGATGGTTTTTTATTATGGCTATTTTTATTCGAAAGGTAGATGATATATGTGTAAAAGAAAATTTAGCATATTGGCATCCTTCTCTTGGCTTTGGGGTAATCCTAGGTCTACGATCTATTTGTCTTTGGATAATTTTCTAGTCAAAACAATTTTTACTTCACCACTTTTGATGTTGGACAAATGTTTTGTAATAGAGGGTGCAAAAATGCACTATAATAATTGACATTAATTCTCTGCACAAGCATTGAAAATACATAGTACTGGTTGTGCTAGTGATATTCCTCTACCATTGCCAAGGTTCCCAAGACATGGTTGCACCGAGTGTCATTGTAAGACACCCAACCCCCTAAGTACTTTCTAAGGGATGAGGTATCAAATTTTTCACTTAATTTCATTATAATCAAACCCCAATTAAAGGCTTTCATCATCTTCTTCTTGTCAAGAGCTTTCCAATGACTGTAACCATGCCCAAATTTGAGCCCTAGACAAAGAGTTATGGCTTCCTAAAATTTCAAGCCTTACTATCGAAGCCCTCTCAAGCCCACATGGCACCCACATGGTCCACTTGGCACATACATGGTTGTTGACATGGCTAGTGTCACGACACCCACATGGTAATTTATCCACTGAGGTCCCAACCTATCAACATGTCGACTCTCATGGGTTTTCCCACACTCAGTGTCTCTTAAAAATATTCTGATATGTCTATGTTTCAGGGGCTATGGCCCACCAGGAATATTGACACACCATGGTACCATAATATCGGCCCACTATGGTACCTTAATATCCCCCCCCCGCCGAGGTAAACCAATATCCACACCAACCTCAAGTGACTGAGTTGGTAGTCTAATTGGAACTTGGGACACGCTGCCCTACTAAGAATTGATACTTGGTTCAAGTTTCCAAATCACTCTAACATGTGGCCCAATAACCACTTGAAATGAAAGTGGACCAACCATAACATTCTATGTCATCATAGAATGTAACTTCTCACCCAACTAGGTGCTAACACCTGACCATTTCTTATACTCTTATTAAGTTAATAGATGAATATTACCTTGAAATCCCACTACTTAGGATTAATTTATTTTAATCCACATTATGGATAATTAATATTAATTATATTAATATCTCACATAATGAATATAATTAACTTAATATATCACATAATTAATCTTCATTGACTTAAGATAAGTTTAATGGATCGGTAAATACCAATGATTTACTTTACCCCATGAGTATTACCTACTGCACATGTCTTAGTGCCATTTTCCGAACCCCCATGACCAAGTGAAGTTATATATTATCATTTTATTTAAAAAATTTCATATTGTACATGTGATATTTTCTATCTCCATCCCTCGATGCCCAACGACCAAGTGAGGTCATATATATTGTTATTTTATTTAAAACATTTTGTATTATATTGAATTTATTTAATCGACACCCAGGGATTTAACGTAGCACATAAGGTTTACCACTTCCATTCTTTGATGCTCGATTTCATGTAGCACGGAGATTTTCCATCTCCATCCCCCGATGTATGATTTCACGTAGCACGTAAATTTACCATCTCCATCCCCCGATGCCCGACGACCAAGTGAAGTTATATATTATTAATTATTAATAATCTATATTATCCTTATTTTATTAACTGACCATCAATGATCTCTCATAACAAACACACATTACAAACATCTCCCTTCTTCGATGCTCAACAACCAAGTGGAGTTAAATACTAATAATATATATATTATTCTTATTTTATCAATTGACCATTGACAATATCTCATAGTACATATACCTTGCAAACTCAATCTCCCTATGTTTGATGGCTATAGCTCTGAATTTTTAATAATATTAATTTAATTATGTTTATATCAATAATTGGACACTAGTGAATTCCTGTCACATGCTTTTCCTCCTCTCGACCTTCCGAAGTCGATACTCTGGTGGGAAATTTCCACATTCTGATATTATTGTTGAAAAAAAAGGTAAATAATTCACAAGTAATTTAAATAATACCAATTATATAAAGTATCCCAAGTTATAAAAATTGCCCCTGTGTAATCCAAACCCAAGTGACTGGTTAATTAATAGAATTTCTATTCTTCCCATAAGGAGATAATCACAACTTCTCCACTCCACATCAGATTTCTCTCTTTGGCATTGTTTCATTTACAATTTGATTTTTGTACAATATTGAATTTTGCATATGTATATAATTCACATTTTTAAAGACCTATATATATATATATATATATATATATATATATATATATATA
>ML836976.1:30638-49668 GCA_009831015.1 Picea engelmannii | reverse complement strand
ACACTGAAACTCAAAAAATCCATTCATTGCATTTCTCAGACATAATTTGATAGTAAGGAACAAAAGACAATCATATTTGAAACATTGCATAGTATCGAAAACAAGTATTTGGATAATGCCATGGTCAAAACAATAAAATCCATACAAAGCTTAGTACAGAGTTTAGTACAATCATTGGATAATCCCATGGCCAAAACAATAAAATCCAATTTTCATAGTGAAAATTTATCCCATAAATTTAAGGTGAAAAATCATCATCATCGTGATTTGCATTTCCATCATGATCACAATCGTGATCACTTGTGTATGCATTTGTGTCATTTTCTCCGTCGTCCTCATACAATAGATTTTCCTGACCATGCATTACATTCTCTATCTTAGTCTCTTCATTGGGAATCAAAGTTTCTTCTTCAAATACAACTCTATTGTCATCTTCAACTTCTTCTTCCAATGTTCCTTGTAAACTAGTACATTGCTCATCAACCATTATATCAACATATTCCATTAATTTCCTTTTCGAACGAGACTCTAATTGAATGACATACGACCATCAGGGGCTTGTTACATCATCAATTAGAAATGACTGGGTAATTTGAAGAGGGGAAACATACGACTCAACAGTGTTTGATAAAACTTGGCGAGTATTTGCACGTACAAATCCATACTCATCACGTTTTATTACAGATGGTTTGATCCATTTATATTTTAATAATATGAGACTAGTATCACCATAATCAACTTGAATAATTTCCTATATGAATCCAAGACAAATTTTATTTTCAGTGTCGTGATGAAATTCAACACTAACAATACAATCACAATTTTCCTTTCATGTGCCTTTTATTCCACTCTTAATTGACTACCATAGGCCCACATCCCACTGAAAGAAGTAGTTGATATATTTGGAGGTTGTGAAAGCTCAATTTCCTTAATCGTTATATCTTGTCCTTCTTGTCGTGCATCACTAATTGCATCAACAATCCAATCATCAAATTTTGGAAAACAACCATCTCCAATATTCAAATCCTGAAGTGTACACTTTCGAGATGGATGCATCCTTGTTCAAATCTCTTCTATGTGTTTTCTACATAGAATATGAACATACAAGATAGTAAGAATGATAATAATTTAACTATTAAATGAAATTAAATAAATAAACGATCATGTAAATCATATTTCACCTACGCCACTTATCAAATGAGGATGTGTTTTGAAGAACATAGGTATGTATCGTAGTTTTTTCCTCATTTGATAGCTTGAAGCGACGTCCATTTCCTTCAAATACTTCGCCTGCAACTCTCTCGTCTTCATCATCATCCCATACACGTCGATTGACATTACTAAAATTCTTCATATATTATGTGCAAAATCCTATGGCCTCCTGCATTGAATATCCTTCACACATGTTACCTTTTAGTTTTGTCTTATTACGAACAAACTTTTTCAGAACCTTCATATATAGTTCTCTAGGGTACATCCATCTAGTTCTTATCGGGACACAATGCTCTAGTTCATGTTCTAGATGTATAAGAATATGCATAGAAATATTGAATATTGTTGGTGCAAATTCTCGTTCCAATAAGCAAAGGACTTCAACAACCTCTTCCCTCAAATTATCAAAGTTTGAAGTATCTAACACATGCATAGTCATTCTCTTCAATATTAGGCCCAACCTTATAATTGTCAATCTTGGCTCCTTTTCCAAACTCGATATTACTGCAATAGGTAAAATATCCTCTATTATGACATGATAGTCATGGGTCTTTAGGCCTCTTAAGCCATTATTGTCAGTTTGCCTTCTAACATTACTACTCACATATCCAGTAGGAAAGCGAGTCTAAGACATCAACGTTAAGAATTGTGCATGTTGTTCCTTTGTCCACACATAAGGAGCAATAGGTTTTCTATATTTTCCATCACCATATTTTCAACCCAAAGATTTCAACGAATCTTTAGTTCTTGAAGGTCTAGGCGTGATGACATTGTATCATATGCACCAAAAAGGGTTTCTATAATAGTAAAAGCTATGTTTTTCTCAATATGCATAAAGTCAACAATATGCCTAATGGTTATATGCTTAAAGTATGGCAACTTATAGAATATGCATAATTGTTTCACACCACTATCATTGAGTGGATCATTTTTACTACCAAGAATGCCACGATTTTCAATAAACTGCATTCTGAATAATGTAATCACTTGTTATTGTCGATGGTGCTTCACAATTCTCTTCCTGGCCATTGAAACATGACTTTTGTTGATGATATGGATGCTTAATTTTAAGGTAAGCACAATGCCCACAATAAATACACTTATGCAAACTACTTGATTGCCTCACAAAAGGCTTAAAGATGCAAGCCAGACAATCATGGTATCCATGAACATTGAGACTAGTCCATTGTAGTATTATTTTATTTCTTGGAAAATAAGTTTGGTCATATGCTTGGGGATTACTCCCTTATGACCTTTATCAAATTCATTGGAATGTATGGTGTAAATATTCTACCTAAAGAACTACCTAGGTTTGTACCTGAAATCCTTATTTTTTTTAAGATAATTACACATGTACTAGCTAAAGAAAGAAAATATGGTAAAGGAAACCAAAGAGTTGGATGTGGTGGGACCCTCCAAATACCATAGATATGATGTATATACTTAGAAAATTAGTAGTAGATCTGATGTTTGGAATTAACATAATGATGGAATTGATAACCTCTACGAATGGACACAATCTCAACTTTCCTGGTTATGAACCTGGGGGGTTTTCAATTTTTCTTCTAAACTAAAAAATGATGGCATTTAAAAAAAAAATTCAAGCTGGATTTGAGACCTAGGATATCAAACATTCCTCGATAGTAGCTCCACTCCAAACATATTTAAAACCTATGATATCACTCAGCTCCTTCCATACCTATAAAGTATATCAACATAACATGAATAGATAAACTTTTCTTTTGTTATATCAAGTTTTGTAGTAAAAAAATCTCTTTTTACATTCTTTTATTAGTTTTTTAATTAACACCTTAGCACATGTATGTGTAAGATCCATTGATGGAGATTAACCGACTTATGATACTATTTTGTGAAAAATACCACTATTGTGGATGATAAACTTGCATGTTTTTTGACATGCTTCTTCGATGTGTAGCTCTTGTAAATGAAGAAGCTCTTGTGAGATGGCTTACACACTTCCACATGAAGAAGATCTTGCTACTACAATAGATGTTATGCGAATTTTAATGTTTTATGGACTGGATCCTTTAATTCATTTTGGAGAAAACAAATTACACAAAAGGAAGGCAATGAACGAATCTTTTTTAAAGTTGTTAAAAGAAGTGGTAAGATTGAGTGCAATACCACTTGATCCGAACCTTCCAAAACCAGTTTTCAAGAAGCCTACTCCAAAAGAGAAAGTGCCCCAACCTCCACCAAGAAAGAGTATGGGCCATGATGACATTGAAGTGAAGAGAGGGGATTGGCTTTGTCCAAAGTAACTTCCATTCTATTTCCTATTACTCATTTCTCTCTGGAGTTCCAACTTCCACTTTGGAATTACAATTGAATTCTATTTTTTTAGCATCATTCCATCCTATATTTATCATTCTTGGTGTCCTAAAATGGATTTTTAGGTGTGATTTTATGAACTTTGCAAAGAATCATAACTGCCTACGATTTGATTCAAAGCATCCAAAAAGAGAGATAAATCTAGGGTAGTGGGAATGCCTAGGGTAAGACTTTCCATGAAGGATTCAAGTTGTAGTTTCATTTATTGAGAAATTATTTTGATTTTCTATGTGAGATTGACTGATCTTCTTGACTAATCTGTCATCTTTTCTTTCCATTTGTGCTTATTGAAAACTATCTTAACATTATTTCGTTTTGTATTTTGAGTTGAAGACAAACTGATATGAAATGTACAATGTTGGAGGTGAAACTTTTTGACTTATCGAATAAATATTGCATGTTATAATTGCAACCACAAGTGATGTGAAGACGAGTACACCAGAATTCTTGAACAAGGTAATGATGGAAAATGGGCTGATAATTCTCAGCAATCTTGGCATCCAAACATAATATTGGAGCGACCTTTTGACTTGCTTACCACTTCAAAAGCCTGGAATGATGACTTTGATGATATTAAATTAGATGGGGTAGAAGTTGTTATCTTTTAAATTGTACATAGACTTAGAGTTACATATGTCCCTGTAATGAATGGGGATAAATGAAATAGAAAGGATGGTCACTTTGATGATGATTTTTTTGACTTTGATGACCTACCCATGCATGGTAATGAAAGGAGGAGGGACCAGAATCAGACTTCTAGTTGGAAAATAAATCATGATAATGAAAGGATGAAAGACCAGAATGGTACTCCAAGATGAAAAACATGGGACAATGGCAGGGGTTTGGAAATTGGTGGGAGGTCATTGCCACCCAATAATAGGTTGGATGCCTTCATTGAATTTGGTGACTTCGACAAAGATGAATATAAATATGTTGGTTCCTCTACCTTGAATGATACAATAAGCAATACGACATATGAAAGAGACAAAATATCTTCTATCAATTCTAAAAATAGTGAGAGAGTTTACAATTTTGATGATGGTCATCTAGTTGGTTATCAAGGAAAGGCCTCTTGGAATTTTAAGAGGCCATTGTTATCTAGCCCAAGAAGAAAGCCCTGAAAAACTAATGACCATTCTTCAAACTTAGATGATGGCGATGATGAATCTTTTGAATCTGATGATGATGGGACAAGTAGAAAAGAATTAAGAAATCAAGATATGTAAGAAGAAGAGGACATGAAACAATGAAAAAAAAATATCAGATGGATTCTTTTGGGGGGTATCCTTATGAATTTGATGATGAGCTTCCAGATATTTTAAGAGAACATTTCCTACTAAATTAAAGATTTATTAGTGGGAAGGTATGCTTTGAAGTTTCTGTGATGTCAATTTGTAATGCAAACTTGCTATGAAGACACATTGAATCCTGTGATCCTTATGTTGCTTGTATGTTTTAATAAGAATCCTAAGCCTCCTTATATTAACCACTTACTTGATGAAATGGGCTCTATTGACAAAATCCATAGTATCCCAAATAACTCCATAGTGAAGTTATATTACCTAAAATTACTATTTATTCCTAGGAAAATAAGTCTGGTCATCCTTAGTTGGTGCATTCAGAGTGCTTACAAGTCAAGACCCTTGGGTGGGTTGCAAATTTGTTTCGATCTATTTGATGAGCTCATTAGGAAAATACAGGAAAGCCATGTATTCCTTCTAGCTTATGCATATGATAGGGACGGGAAGGACAGATGGATTTTGGGCTAGAAAAGTGATATAGATATGAGACTGGGAGGCACTTACATAGTAGAATGGAACAACTACAAGAATAGTCTACACAGATACTCCATCAAATTCACAAATACCTAGGGGGACACAATACAATGGTATGGGCGGTGAATAAACATAATAAATATTACTCATTAAAAATGGATAGTATTTTACCTTCATAAACACCATCCATTATGATCTCAAGTGGTGGTGGAGAATCCTAGAAAATGCATGTTCCTCACAAAGGGAATCTTTTTGTTTGGTTGGCCCTAAACAATAAGATTCTAACGTGGGAAAAACTGTAAAAGCAAGGTTAGTAGGGTCCTGGAAGATACTAATGTTAGACACTGCATTCTCTCACAATACCCCATTAGTTAGGAGGAATATTCAAAGTCCTATATCATCACCCTCCAACCCCACATCATCACCTCATGTAGTGGTTATTCCTACCCTCCAAGTGTTTATCCATTCTGTGACCCAATCCGTAGTTCAAAACCCAAGTCATCTTCTGATTAAGAACCCTAATATTCTTACGGTTATTTCAAATACCCATAATCCATGGTTAGTATCCATACTCAAATCCCTTATCCTACCACCTGCAGAACATCTAGGGGACTTGCCTGATGACTACCTCAAAATCTGGCCTAGTTCTAATGGAGAAAATGGCCTTCCTTATTGTTGAAGAACATCTCACTTCCATCTACGACTACACTAAGAATTTTTCTATAGAGGCTGATGATGTCTTATCCATAATGTTTTCTCATTCTGTATAAGAGGAAGATAGGAAATGGTTTCTAAATTTTCCTAACCACTCCATAATATTTTTGGGACAATTTATTCATAAATTTATAAAGAAATTTCAAGACGTTTAGATCTTTGTAAGATAGAAACCCCCCAATGGATCATATTTATGGATCAGTCTCATTATTATCTTCTTTAATTAAGCTTAGCATCCATGAGATTTCTATGCATTTAGAAATATAACAAATATAGAATACTTAGAATAAAATTGACTAACCTCAGAAGGGGAAGACGCAGATTTCAACTATGTTACTAAAGAAGCCCTTGCCCACCTCTTCAAAAGCCTCCAAGTTATGTCTATTGCAGTTTTCTTCTCCATTTCTACTACTAATGGTACATATATAGTGTAACCCAAAAAACAAATTCAACGACTGTCACTTAATAAAATCCCTTAAACTGGTTATCACACCCCTTCCCACCAATTAATTGGTAATGAGCAGGATGAAATCCATTAATGAATGGAGAAGTCAGTCAGTAAATTGTGCATATGTAAACCGCTCGTAGAGATAAAATCAAGCCCTTAACCTGGTTTTCATGCACCTTCTCACCAATTAACTGGAAATGAGCAGGATGAACTCCATTAACGGATGGAGAATTCGGCCAAGGCATAACGCATATGTAAAACCCTCGTCTCTCTACCATGTCGGTCGATAGGGGCTTCTGCTAATGGAATTAACAATGTCGAACAATTATCAATGAAATGCATTATCATTATACATAGTTTGCAAACACCATAGTTACTTACTGAGCACATACACTATCATAATGTTATTTTCTTTACATGTGGTGGTGTGAAAAATATCCCATATTATAATTATATGCCATGCCATCGTTACCATACACTATAATAATTTTATTTTATATTATAAATAACTTCCATTGGTTCATTTCTTGATATGGATTAATGAACAACCCATTTTCACACATATATTATGAATAATTTTTACTATGCCTAAACCCCCCAAATTAAATCTCTCAATGTGTAATATATAGTCTAATAATTGACTATATGGAGTAGTTTCCCATGGTTGGATATAGTTCAAAGTAATTAGTTCCTAAGGGAATTTTCAAGATGTTGATATAAGCCATAGCTCGCTGGGACATCCTCATAATAGCTAATTTGGTGTCAATTTCCTAAGCCCCCCAAATTAAATCTCTCAATGTGCAATATAAAGTCTAATAATTGACCATATGGAGTAGTTTCCCTACATGGTTGGATCTAGTTCAAAGTAATTAGTTCCTGCCTAAGACCCCATACTTAAATCTCTCAATGTGCAATAAAAAGTCTAATAATTGACTATATGGAGTAGTTTCCCATGGTTGGATCTAGTTCAAAGTGATTAGTTCTTGCCTAAGCCCCCCAACTTGCCTAAGCCCCCCAACTTAAATCTCTCAATGTGCAATACAAAGTCTAATAATTGATTATATGGAGTAGTTTCCCATGGTTAGATCTAGTTCAAAGTAATTAGTTCCTAAGGGAATTTTCAAGATGATGATATATAAGCCATAGCTCGCTAGGACATCATCATGATAGCTAATTTGGTGTCAATTGTTGAGTTGTGACACATGAGGGGGTCTACAATTTACTAAATTCAACATTGCAGATGGATTCAGAGACCCCTTTTCTAGGGGGTTTATGAATCCATCTGTAGTGTTAGAATTTAGTAAATTGTACAAATTCATTGTCAAAATTGTAATTTTCCATTGTCAGAGTGACACAACTAAAAATAACCAAATAAATGACCAATTGTTAAGTGGTCATTTTTAGTCTAGTTATATCCCGTGAACAAATTTGGTCATTTATGTTAGTATTTTTTAGTTTAGTTCTTTTACCGTGACCAAAGTGGTCATTTATCTTGGTCTTTTTTAGTTAGCTCTCTTAAAATTTATCAATTTTGGTCATTTATCCCTTGAAAAAATTTTGGTGACCAAATTTTTTGGTCGCCTGGTCACTTATCTCTCATTTTGTACTAGTGGATATAGTGGAAAGAACGTATAGACATACTTTCCATTTACAATACAAAAATCAATCCAATGACTCCAATAATCAAGTTATACACAAACTACATGAAGCCTTTACGGGGCAACATTTTTAGTGAATTAGATCTTATTAAACCTACTTAATTAACTTTGAGGACTTGCCCCAATCTCTAATACAAAGATATATATGCAATATAACTAATAAAACATTAGATATACTATAATAAATCTAAATCGATGAAGCATGCAAAATAAATTGACCTCGTGTTCTCAGAGAAGATGATACCTCTCTTGCCCTGGTTGTGATGGCACCTCCTTTGAGTTTTTAGGGTTGAAACTTTCAAGGTATGAGTGGAGTTGTGTCAATGAATATACGCTCAGATGAGTTAATCAAACCTGAAAGATTAGAACCAAGATGACCATATGAGTCCCTATAAAGGAGCTAAGGATAACATGTACATGTTGACCAAGGGAGTCCCTATAAAGGAGATAAAGATAACATGTGCAAGATGACCAAGGGAGTCCCTATAAAAGAGATAAAGATAACAGGTGCAAGTAACCCTTGGGGCTTGGGGAAGGAAATCATCAATTAACACAAGTGATTCTTGAAAAATAGGGCTTTTAAGAAGATAAAGAGAAGACAAGTTCTAGAGTTGAAGAGAGTTTACAAATAGGGGTAGAAGGGTATGTACAAAAGAAGCAACCTCAAGGCATGAGAGAAAGTTGGATGAGTCATTAAGGTAGTTGGGTTGTATAAAACTATCATAATGTGTCATTGAGTAGTAAACTGTGGTTTTGGTTATGATGGTATAGTAGATTTTTAGGCCCAAAATGACCCTTTGGTATGTGACTTGTGGATTCACAATTATGGTACCAAAAGGGAATATGTTTGTATAGTCAATGCAAGAGATAAAGAGGGTTTGGGGATTTGATTGAATTAATAAATAGCAAGTCCCAAATAGGTTTAGGTGGCTATGGACTGGACTTAAGGCATCCTAAGTGATTTTGAACCTAGATTGGGGGGTTTGCACCCCCAATTGGATACATGAAGTTAGGGAATGCCCCAAATTGGTGCTCTAAGGGGTTAAAATGAGTCAAATTGGTGACCAGGGGTAGGATACTAAAGGGGAATAGGGATCCAATGAACCACCCTAGCATTAGACTTCCCAATTAGGTTCCATATATAGGATAGGGTGAGAGGGGCTCTAGAAGGCGATCCATCATGCAAGAGAGTAATTGAGAGGTATCATATCATCATTGTGTAGGTCAAGCAAGCTCAACATAGGGGTGGACTACATAATGAACCTCCATGTGGGTAGGCACACATGAGTACCCAAGTCCATATTTCATACATTGCACATACTTCTCATGTTTCTCTAATCCCTTTTTGTAAATTGTTTTGTAATTATTAATAGTCCATTGATGAAAACTTATCATTTTTTCATACAAAATTGTATTAATAATTAAAAAATTATTCTCCCATATAATTTTAAATTCCCTACCCTAATTATTTACGATTATACAAAACTATACGTTAAGAAAATTATATACCCTTTGTATGAATCTATGTGGTATTTTCCAAACTACAAGGGTGAACCCCCCATGGAGTAAGTTCTTTCCTTTAAGCTAGCAACTTTCAAAGGCAAGGGACCTTATTTCTTACATTTAAATTGCACCAATGCCTTGCCCTAAGGAATTACACTCCATAATAAAGTTTTATGTGAAGTTAGGTGTGGCCAAGACAAAAGTGCTACACATGGCCATCTTACAGTTCTTGAAGACTTGCGTCACTTCTCGAATCCAAAAAAAACATCCATTTTCAATAATTTTGTTAGAGGAGCTTTTATTCAGTGAAATTTCTTGACAAACTTGTGGTAATAGACTATAAATCCTAAGAATCCCCCAATATTCTTCAATGTTTAGGGAATTGGCCATTCCATTGTAGCTTTAATTTTGTTAAGGTCCACCTTAACACGCTCATGAGATACAATATGTGCCAAATATTCCATTTTTGGAACCCCAAATGCACATCTAGAAGGTTTTTCATATAGTTGTTACTCCTCCAATATTTTTAATACCACCTCAACATGTTGCACGTGTTCTTCCCAAGATTTCTTGTAAATTAGTATATCATAAAAATTAAAAAAACACGACTTTTTGAGGAAGGGATTGAAAATAGAATTCATACAACTTTGAAATGTGATAGGTGCATTGAGAAGCCCAAAAGGCATCACATGAAACTCATAATGCCATTCATGTGTTCTAAAGGTTGTTTTAGGGATGTCTTCTTTACTCATTATAATATGATGATATCCTAAATGGAGATCCAACTTTGTAAACAAAACTACTCCTTGTAAATCATCTAATAATTCATCAATGACATGAATAAAAACTTATCTCTAATGATGATGTAGTTGAATTCTCTATAATCTAGATGCATATGCCATGAAAAATCATTTTTGATATATTCTTACATCTTGACAGTTCGGGGAGTGTCAATTCCAAACAAAGCATGACAAGATATGGGTGGAGCAATCTTGTCCAGTTCTGGATGTTAAGAAGGTTCTAACTCTTGTTCTTATTCCTATTCATAGTTTATGTATAAAAATTGCTTCCCACCACACTTATACCCTTATTGTACTTGATGCAACAATTTCTACATATTCCCTTTTCTCTTCTTTCATCCAATCATTGAGGTGTCAAACTTGTAGGTTCAATGAGTTAAGGAGTGGGAACATTATGCTCCATGTATGTGTTAGTGGAAACCCTTATGTTAGCCATATTTTTACTTTCAACTCTCTTTGCCACACTAAAATCATTATCTAAGGATTTAGGTTCAAGGAGATGCACCTCGTGTTGAATGGTATCCTATAAATTACGACCCATAAAGAGATCCACCAATCTATCCTTTAGAAGGTCCTTCACTGTAAGACTCAACTTTTGAATTTGTCTAACGTGCTCTATAACTAGATGTTTTCACCTAAGATTTGTCAATTGACTAAAGGTCATGTTTCTCATGCTATCTCCATAATGTTCTATCAATTATTCTATAAAATGGAACCAAGAGACAATAGAGTCCTTTTTGTGTTTATAAATCCATCGATACCACACAAATTGACCAGGTTGTAGATATTAGAATGTAATACTTACCCTTTGTAGAGTTGGTACTCGGTGTAGATTAAATATTACTCCATTTGGAATATCCATGTCATGGGATCATTACCCTCAAAATTCCTCATATCGATTTTGGGAATGAAGTAGTTCCCTAGTAGTGAATTGAAACCATGATGGTGTGTATATTTCAATGATGAATGATCAAGTGTCTGGGAGTTAATCCTCTTGTTCTTCAGATGTGTTAAAATGTTCTTTGTATTGACTGAGACTTGGTACTCTTGTTCTCCCTATCCTCTTCTTGAAGATGGGAATTTAGGACAAGGAGGCTTGTTATTTCCATCATCACGTATTTGATATCTTCCTTGCTTGCCATCTCTTTAAGATCATATTTTCTTGCCATATTTGACCTAATATCACCTTTGAAATTTTGGAATTCCACTTTACTTAGAATAATTAGGATTTCAACCTTCTTTGTCATTGAAGTTTTAATTCTTGTTATTTTTTTCTTTTAACCCTGAAAACTTAAATTCCACATCTTCATTCTCTTATTATGTCAAGGATGAGCCTTCAAAATACTTTGTAGGAACCACATTTGGATTACTTCTAAACATGATGGGAAAGGGTTTTGCAGGGTCTTGTGTCAAGCTCTATAGCTCTTTGGTATACCACATTTGAGATTGAACAAATTATCATTTGGAATGTTCTTAACTTTTAGACTCAAGTTTTGAAATTGTTGAATGCATTAATTACACCTTTTTGCTCGACATTTTTCAATTGGATAAATAAGACGTTGATCATATTATCTCCATAATGAGCTATCAATTCTTTTGTAAAAATGGACCAAGAGAGAAGAGAGTTCTTTTTGCGGTCACAAATCCATCAATACCATACATATTGACTAAGTTACAAATATAAGGATGTGATGGCTACCTTTTGTAGAGTTGGCACTTGGTGTAGATCAAAGAATTACTCCATCCAGAATATCCACGTTATAGGAGCATCACCATCAAAATTCCTTATATTGATTTTAGGAATACAGTAGTTACATGGTCCCAAATTGAAACCAAGATGGCATGGATCTTTGAATGGACAATGGGTAGGTGTCTATGACTCCATCCTCTTGTTCTCTAGAAGTGTTGAAATGTTTTCCATATGTGATTGGGACTCAATGCTCTTGTTATCCTTATCCTCTTCTTGAAGAAATAGATTGAGGATAACGAGGCTTATTGTAAGCTCCTTCATCATGTATTTGATAACATCCTTGCTTGCCACCCCTTTAAGATCGTCTTTTATTGCCATATTTTCCTTGCTATCATCTTTGAAATTTTGGAATTCTCTTTTACTTACCATATTAGGATATCAATCTTATTTTCCATTGTATTTTCGATGCTCACTATTTTCTATTCTAACATGGACACCTTAAATTCCACATCTTCACTCTCTTCTTGTTTCAAGGATGAGACTTCATAAGCCTTTGTAGTAGTCACATATGGTTTACTATGTCTATACATGATGGGCTAGGGTTTTATGGGATATTATTAGAAAATGAAGTGTTACACTCTATAACTCTTTGATATATCATTGGGTTTCCAATAATATTACTCAGTTAGTCTTTCACAACATTGAGTAAGGAGGATGGACCTTACCTTTAGCCATATTACTCAATTCCTAGGTATGTGAGAATAATCTCTCTAAGTGTTGTGATTGGTGTACTGTAAATATAGGCAATCAAAAGCAAATCTAAGTATGTTCCTAGGTATGCCTATGGGGTTTTTGATATACCCAAGGGTAAATGGAAGATCAAACCCATAAAAATATTTTTTATAATATCATACTACTTGCATTGTACTAACAGAGTTGTACAAGGGCATCCTATGATGACACCACCTGTATTCTTCCTAGCCATAGTTGTACCCACTAAATGATAAATATATATGTTTATAAACACTGGTACATGTCTCTATCTTAAAAAATACAATTGCTACAAAATAGAGAAAACAAATCTAAAATTGGGGTCTCCTTAAAACCTTTGTAGAGCCCTGATTTGGGGTCTTATCTTCTAGCTAACCTTGAATGTATTACAAATTCACAAATTACACATTATATTGATGACATTTTTTAAGATATATTCTGACATGTCCTCTTCAAGCTCCCATTGGTCCCATGCAATTTGGACCTTTTGAGAGAAAGTTGTGGTGGAATTACTTGAACCTATTATTTCCCTATTCCAAGAGAGTGAACTTATATAGACTGACACTTCATTAATATTTCCTTAACATATCTAAAATTTGGACTAAAACACCCTCATCTATCTTTTATCTAATGCCACCAATGGCACTCAATTTGGACCTCAAAATCTTTAGATATCATGTTTTATTGAAACAACATGTTTAAGCCTAGTTTAAGTACTAAACAAAAATCCTAACTAGTACAACCTATAACTCTAAAAATATGGAAAACTAGATTCTAAAATTACCCAATGTACTACCTTACTCTTTCCTTTTAAAACCTTTAAATTCCAATGAAATAAAAAAAAATAGAGTCCATACTTCATGGCACTAAAGTGTAGCATCATCGATTCTAAGACTTCTAGTGTTTAGGGAGCAACAAACCAGTAGGGTTGGAGGGATTCCATTGTGAAGGATGATGTGTACGACATCATGCCAAGGTCGGAGGGAGAACCAATTCCATGTGGCTCTTCAAGAATTACCTTCCTCGCTAAGAGGGAGTGTTGATGTTTGTAGTATCAGATAGGTACTTCCACATTGGTTTTGTGTCTAACATGTGGAAGTTGTCATTAATAACTCTCAAAACTTAAGGCATTCACTTTATTATAGTAATTATTAAAGTGAATGCCTTTTTATAATTAATTGAGTTTAATTTAATGAAATTCCTAAGTTTTGGTATTAGTAAATTAAATTAAATCTTAGCCATTGATCTCAAGTGTTGGTGAGAACTAACCTCAACCATTGATCACTTTGGAGATCTAGGGTTTTGGATTTAGGGTAAAATCAACATCATAAAAGGAAACAAAGGTTAGAGGAGTAGACACACAAAGAGTGAGATAGCGAGATCTCATTAATTGGGTGGAGAAGGACTTTCATCCAAGTGTGCAAGGCTAGAGGAAGGGAGCAAGGGGCAACAAAGGAGTAGCGACCAACAAGGTTGAAGGAAAAATCTTGAGGTGTGATCAACTATTTTTTTGTTTGTATTTTTCCTGAAAGGGGCCATTTTCCCAGGATAGGAGCCCTTGTAAGGTTGGATTCATTTATAAGGAAAATTTGATTTGAAGGGCATAAATATGTGTGCGTAATTGTGATTTCTTGTTTATTTCTTTCGTTGATTTATTTATATTAATCGTTAAAACCCAATTGTGCTTTTATTCAGTCAATTTGCAATAGTTCACAACAAGGTATTTACTAGGAATTAATTGCTAGGGTGATGGGTTAGTAAAATTAACAATTACTAATAGGTTGGTTGGGAGGAGAGTCATTCCCCACACATGGTTGCAATTACTGATTGTAGCTCGGCTAGAGATAATAGTGGGATATCAATGGTTCTTCGTTCACCCAAATTGTAATTCAGTTCTCCTTTAATATTTTAGGTATGACTCTCATAACTCATTACCTTGTGTTGATTATGTTTTAAATAAATAAATGTTAATTACTTTTAATTGTTTAAAGGTATACACATGTTGTTGAGTTTTATTCTTGTTAGGTTTGAATGCCTAGAGCACTCCATTTGGTATTAGAGCCTAGGATATAAACTTTAGGGCCTATGGGCTTTCCACTATAACCAGTGGATTTTCTAATGAGAATGTATTTAATCTTTTTCACAAGCTCTTCTAAGCATTTTCTTGCACCTCTTTATGGCCATGATATGATTCTAAAAATCCTTGATGTGGTAACAATGAACCTTTCATATCAATCTTTGCATCTCGTTGCCAATCATCTTCCCAAACATAGTTGCAACATCAAAGCTCCCATCAACTCAATGGCTTTCTTTTCATTTTATGTTCAACAACACATGTACTCCAACAAAGGATGAACACCTTCAGTAACCACTCACACAACTAGATCAAAGATCAACACACATGTTTTCACATGGTAAAAACCCTATAGGAAAACATCCACGACCCCAACTGACGTGGCCACTTGGATAAATTTATTAATGCAAAAGAAAAATATATAGAGATATTTACAAGAGAGTTTCTCCCAATCGATCATCGAAAAATGACCCTTCATGCTCTTTAAATAGAGATCATGGACCAATCGGGTGTTAAGCCATGGATCAATGTATACATTAAGATCGATGAGAATATGAACCGTTGGATCACTCTATGTCGGAAACATATCGTGATTGTCAGAATTCCTAACTACAAATGCATACTAAATAAACACACTAAGAAACACACTTTTACCTAATGACACATTAGACCAAGTTGATCTTAACTAACTCCTAAGTGTTTAAATATCCTAACATCCCCCCTTAAAAACAACTTGGGATGATATTGAAGGATTTACAAAGGCGACACAAGTAGGAGAAGGAAGGAGGCATTAGAGCCTATCCCCCCTTAATGACAACTTTTTGAAATCTTAACATAGATCGAAGTTTGGAAAAATTCGCTTCTATAAGAGACTTTGTGAAAATATCTGCAACTTGATCGTTTGTAGGGCAGAAGAGCACTTCAATAACTCAATAATGAATGAGCTTTCTGATGAAGTGCATGTGTAGCTCAATGTTTTTTTTGTGATGATATTGAACTGGGTCTTTAGCAAGCTTGATGGCACTCTGATTGTCGCACCAAAGGGTGGTCATATGTTGTTGTTGGAATCCAAAATCTGAAAGGATATTTCGAAGCCACTAGGATTCTTGACTTTTCATTAACCACTGTTAGGTACTCTAATTTTGTTGAATAAAGAGAAATCGCATGTTGTTTCTTACAGGCCCAAGTGACATGTCCTAAACCAAGGTTGGAAACATAACTTGCAGTAGAATTTTGATCATCAGGGTCGTCGGCCCAATATGAATCAATGAAACCAACCAACAAAGGATTCCCCCTTGAACTGAAATGTACATGGGACATACCGAAGTATTCTTTTAGTTTCTTTCCAATGGATTTCATGGGGTGTTTGCATATACTGGGCAATAGGACGAGTATGAGTCAAGTACAAGAGGCTACCAACTAACTGATGATACAAAGTGGCATCAACTTCGGGAGAAGTATAAGTGACAACAAGTTTGACTCCAGACTGGAAGGGAGAATGGGTTGATTTACAATCTTCCATGGGAAAATGACGATGAAGGTCACAAGCATACTTAGATTGGGAAATAAAAATTCCTTCTTTGGTTTGAAAAACTTGGAGGCCAAAGAAATAGTGCAAAAATCCTAAGTCTGTCATTTCAAATTTCTTCTTAAGGCTAGTTTTCACATGGTTTAAAAGTTTTGGGTCACTACCAGTGAGGATAAGGTCATCAACATAAAGAACAAGGATTATGATATGGCTTCCTACTTTCTTGGTATAGACATTTGGATCAGAATGGCATCTAGAAAAGCCAGTGTCAAGAAGAAAGTTGTCCATTTTGGCATACCAAGATCGAGGAACTTGCTTAAGACCATAAAGAGATTTCTTAAGTCGACAAACAAGGCTAGAGTCATTATGGACATAGCCAAGAGGTTGTTCCATGTAGATTTATTCTTGCAAATCCCCATGCAAGAAGGCAGATTTGACATCCATTTGATGGACCTCCCATTTATGTGAGGGTGCAAGGGCTAGAACAAAGCAGATGGAATTCATTTTGGCTACAGGGGAAAAGGTTTCATTATAGGCAATTCCTTTAACTTGGGAGAATCCTTTGGAAACTAACCAAACCTTGTGTCTTTCAACACTTCCATCTGATGCATAATTTGTTATGTAGACCCATTTACATCTGTCAAGTTTTCTTCCTTTCGGAAGAGCTACACAATCCCAAGTATCATTTTCCATTAAAGAAGGATACTCTTCATTCATTGTTGTATCCCAATCTAGATGACCTGAAGCTTTTGCAAATGTTTATGGATCATGAGTCTCTGAAACTTGAGCCAAAAGAGAAGAGGCTCGTTGAAACTGTGAACGTGCACGACGTTGATATGAAGGATCACCCACAAGATCACTAGTTGCTTCTCATTTTGAATGGACCCATCTACTAGGAAGTGGTTGATCCAGGTGGATATCGGTGGCCACCCACCTTTTTCGACTGGCTCAAAACAGTTTTCTGGCCATTTTGGCAATTTACTATTTTTAGCAGTTTTTCGGGTCCTGAACTTCTGGAGCCATTTTGAGGCCCTTAGCTAGTTTATTTACATTCTGTCTGTAAGCATATTTCAGTCATTTGCTATTAATGAAATGAAGTCTTATTTCCGCTGCATCTCTGCGTTTATGTGTATTTTTGTATTTCATTGTGTTCCTACATAAACCCGGATCAGTGGTGGTGTTGGTGCAATTTATTAATGCAAAAGAAAAATATAAAGAGAGATTTACAAGAGAGTTTCTCTCAATCGATCATCAAAAAATGACCCGCCATGCTCTTTAAATAGAGATCATGGACCAATCGGGTGTTAAGCCATGGATCAATGTAGTTGTTAAGATCAAGGAGAATATGAACCTTTAGATCACTCTATGTTGGGAACATATCGTGACCGTCGAATTTCCTAACTACAAATGCATACTAAAGAAACACACTTTTACATAACGACGCATTAGACCAAGTTGATCTTAACTAACTCCTAAGTGTCTAAATATCCTAACATTTTAAACCTCTTAAATACTCCCTCGAGATTAATTTAAGAAGGTTGTAGTCAATTAGAGGATTAATGAGGGTTGCCCATTAAAATTATGCTTGTTAGAATTGCTACTACCAAAGAGCCATTGATGAATAGTGGAATACATTGTGAGCTTAGATACCAAATTACAAATCATAATGTTGTTGTATCTTGAAAATAATGGCTGCATCAAGTCATGCACACTCGATCTTGTTTGGTTCTTCTACGACATATTGAATCTAACGAATCAATTCAGATTACAGATCTATAATGATCCGAAGCAGAACAAAACCCCATCCTTATTTGTGTCTAGATCCATGAAAGATAGATAGCAACACTTTGGGGTAGCTTCAAACTATGTGACCTTCCAACCCTTATTGTTCAAGCACTCTAACCCTCCTCTTTGTGGTTCGATTATTGCAAATCATCCACTCAACATGGTTTTTGGGTGATACACTAAGTAGGTATGCCTTGGGATATCTAGATACTACATCTAGAGAAATCAATGCCATATCCCTTCTATTTGTCCATGTCGTCAGCCAAATTAACCTCTTTGTTATTATTTAGAGCTTTACTATTTTCTTTAGGGTTCAATCCTCAATGCTATGACTACCTGTAGCTATACATGTTTGGTGTTTTTGTATCTCTCTATATCTAGATGGGGTTTTCCATTTGCTCGATAATGGAAGTCGAGCCCTTTTTTTCCAGATCTTGTCTTTGATATCATGCAACGTTGTCCTACATCACTACCTCCATTGAGCTTTGAAACTGACAATTTTTTTTCACTATAGAGTGATATCTTGGGAAACAACTCTCCTAGTTGTATGGCACATCTAACAAAGGAGAAACCATGGCCTAGAACAAACCTCTCATGCCTCAAAAATGGAATTTATTCTTAATTATATTTATATGTTGATGGTCATATTTTCAATTACTCTTAAGAGTTTAGCTAGCAAGTTTATGGTCATGTGAGTTTTGTTCCATTAATAATCAAATT
>ML836976.1:3371-18334 GCA_009831015.1 Picea engelmannii | reverse complement strand
CCTACATAACTTTTGGCGTTTCATCTCCTAGGGTTAGGTTTTTGGATGTCTAGGGTTTTTGCATTCATGAGTAATGTTAAAAATGCGTATGGAGCCTCATTATAATCATTCTTCTCAGATGGATGCGCATAGCAGCCACATCTCTTCTCAGAGATAACTACCATCATTCGAGCAAGTTGCTTCAGTTCTGCAGTTTTATAGTTTCAGCCTATTTTCTTTATTCAATAGAAGTTATTGTTCATTGGATGTATGTTTTTGTTCTCTATATCTCTATTTCAGTCGAGACATTGTAAGATCGGTCGCGTAGAGCCCGACCACAACTTATGGGAGACGAGAAGAAAGATGATGGAGCAAGAGATCATTTTAAATTGTTGCTACAGGAATCCCCTGTGCGACAAAGGAAATTTTCATAGATCCTTCGGTGACTTTCCATAGGAAACACATCTTCATCAAGTGGCCACGTAACCCCCTTCAAGGAAGACGTAAATTTTTATATTCCATTATTTGAAGGACTGATAGATGTGGACGTTGTAGATAAATGGTTGAATCTACTCGAAGGGTATTTTTCGGTCCACAATTTTTCCGATAGGGAAAATATTACTTTTGCACTCCTCAAGGCCATCCCCCATGTTAAGGACTGGTGGGATAGTTACTCTGAGCAAAGGGCCACGGAGGAATCTGCAATATTTGTGGTTTCTTGCACATGGGATTCCTTTAGGGATGTCATTAAAGAACAATACTACCATGTTGGAAGCTATGAGGACTAGTACACAAGATGGACCACGATGCATCAGGAAAGGGATCAAACAGTACCAGATTACACCAATATTTTCCATACCTTGCGCACCAAATTGGGTATCAAAGACTTTGAACAACATATGGTGCTAAAATATCGCGATTGTTTGCATAGATACGTTCAAATGGAAATGGAGTGTCTGGACATCGCATCATTAGGTGCGGCTTATAGATATGTTATCAAGATCGAGCAAAATTTTAAGTAGAAGAGGTGAGAGTTTGGATCTGCAAATTCCTCACAACCGAAGCAGGGAAAAGGTGGTCACAACCCACCAAACAAGGGACAGAGCAAAGATGGCCACTCTCAGGACAACCAGTCCAGGTCGCAACCCAAGAAGGGTAATGAGAAGTTGAAGAAGGACACAAAAAAGTGGTGTGAATACCATAAAATCCCTTGGCACAACACCGAAGAATGTCACTCCAAGCAGTCACTAGTGGCCAAGTTGAAAGCTTCCAATTTAGAGGTAGATTCTAACTCTAAATCAAATCCAGAATGTGGGAAGTGGATTATCAATGTCGAACCCAGTGCCACTGTCTCTACCACCAAATTCATGTTGGAGTTAATTCACACACACCTAGGATTTCTTTTTCCTAAGGTTATTCCTTGTTTATTAGTCATAATTAGTCATTATCCAGTCTCCTATATTTTAGGGGAGAATATTCCACCTGAAGAATATTCTCTTTCAGTTGACACTTCAATTTGACTAGTTGAGTTGAGTTTAGATGTTGCATTGGGATCATCACCATGCAACATTGGGATCATCACCATGATAATTAGACCTTGCCTTGGTATCATCACCAGAGTGGCGCATTAGCCTTTATTCCCTGAGTTAACTCCCCACTACTCTATGTTCAGTCAGTTAACTGAAGACTAGTTGACTAGTTAACTCAACTTGGTGGCAGTTCACTCCCGTAATTGCCTGAGAGACTAGAATAGGTGGCAATTCACTCCCGTAATTGTTGGTGTGTGTCCAGATCACTCTCGACCACCACTATGGTGCATTGGTTCACCTCAAGTCGAACTCATTGAGATATACAGAGTATATCATGTGTAAACTATTCGTTATTCATAACGGTTAATGAGAATTCTTTCATTCTTTCTCTCCTTCTTCTTCTTTATCCAATTCTCTCTAAAAATGTGTGTATTATTGTTTAGCTAGATCTATTATGTGCAGGTTCAACACATTTACATGGTATCAGAGCCGACGGACTGCTAAGCAAAAGCTACACCAAATTTTTTTGCAGGTACAAAAGATTGAAGACAGCGGAAAGATGGAATTCCAAAAAAAAATCATTCTTACACCTTACAACTATTTTGCATGGAAGGAGAA
Organism: Picea engelmannii; assembly: GCA_009831015.1. Taxonomy (NCBI): domain Eukaryota; kingdom Viridiplantae; phylum Streptophyta; class Pinopsida; order Pinales; family Pinaceae; genus Picea; species Picea engelmannii. The sequence goes on along the minus strand of ML836976.1, from coordinate 16,208 downwards.
AATAGCCATACATCTATGATCCAGAGGGTTGTACAGGTTAACCATGAATACAGATACAGAGCCAACATTAGCCATAAAAAAATCCAAGTACTTAAATCGCATGGATGAGCCACTCGGAACAATTTGTAGTCTTATTTCTCCCGATCTCCTTTTTCATATATCTTTCTGTAAGACTCCCAATGAAGCCTGGACCATCTTGGAAGGGCTCTTTGGAAAACATGATGAGATGAGGGGACACATGTTGGAGGTGGAGTTTCTCACATTGGATCCAAAAATATTCGAGAATATCCAAGATTTCTTTACAAAATTCAAGGATTTATTGTCGCAACTCAAAGCTTGCGGGGTTAATAAATTGAAGGAGGAGAAACAAATGGTTCTCACCATTCTCTCCAATATTGGTCCTGAATTCTCTGTATTCATATCTACATTCCATACTGTCAAATTTGCCTCTGCAGCCACCTGGAAGATGCCTTCTCTTGATGACTTTATCGAATCCCTGACACAAGAGCAAACCAAGCTCATCAACATGGGTGCAATCAAAGGCCCAAGGGTGCATGCACTCACTGTGCATGATGACTACCAAAAATATCATAAATCTAAAGATAAAGATAAGCAGAAAGATCATGCACATACGAAGAAGGAAGGGTACACAAAACCCTTCACCGATGCCTCTAGATCCAAAGGAGAAAAGCGAAGAAAATGAGAGAAATGCACATACAGTCACAAAGGATTCCATTCGGAATCCGCATGCATGCAAAAACAAATAGATATGATGTCTCAAATACTTTAGCAAAACAACCTTGGAGATCGCATCCCCAAGGGTGCAAAGAAGAAGAAGCCAGAAGATCTAAATTCCAAGAAAGGCAATTCTTGCCATGCCTTGATTTCCATCAACTCCTCTCTCGATGCTTGGATCGTAGATTCCGGAGCATCACATCACATGGCTACCTTAGAAGTATTATATTCTTCATTGGATGCATGCAAAGGTCCTCCTATTCTGATGGGGGACAACTCTTATGTCAAAGTCACCGGCAAAGGAAGGATTGAACTCATCAATGGAAGTTTCAAGAATGTGTTGCATGTTCCCAAGCTTTCTTTCAACCTTCTCTCCATGTATAAGATGACGAATTCTGGCACCAGAAAGAAAGTCATATTCACACCAAATTCCATGGACATCTATGAAATGCAAACCAACTCCAGGGTTGCTACCGGTGAGGTAAATCATCAGTCTATATTGTATACTTTTTCTGAATTCATTGAACCTGATTTTGCTTTACTACTTACTCATGTTGATGAAAGTAGTAGGATATGGCACGAAAGGTCTGGACATTTGAATTTCAGATACATGCAATATCTTAGCAAGCAAAAATTAGTTGATGGTCTACCAGACATCCATTTCTCTAAGGGAGTATGTGAGGGATGTGCTCTCGAAAAACACCCTCAAGAGAAATTCGATAAAGGAAAGTCTCAGCGAGTTTTCACACCCTTAGATTTGATCCACACTAACCTTATGAGTCCTTTTCCGCATCCATCCATCAGCAAAGTGAGGTTTGTTTGCATTTTTATTGATGATTTCTCACGTTTTACTTGGATCTACTTTCTCGGGCAAAAATCTGAGGTCTTTCCAAACCTCAAAGATTTCAAAGCCTTGGTTGAGAAATAGTCCAGAAAGAAGATCAAAGTCCTCTGAACTGATAACAGGGGAGAGTATGTGAATCATGAGATCCATAATCTTTTCCATGAGGCAGGGATTCAGTTGCAGCATATAGTTCCCTATACTCCGCAGCAAAATGGAGTTGTTGAGCAGAAAAATCGATCTCTAAAGGAGATGGCATATTGCATGTTGCATGCAAAGTCACTACCACAGAGACTATGGGCCGAAGCACTTAACTGTGCAACATACATCCAAAACAAATCTCCCCATAGATCTATCAAGGATAAGACCCCCTACAAGGATTGGAGTGGCCTCAAACCGAAAGTGACCCACTTTCGCATTTTTGGTTCTCGTGCATGGGCCCAGATTCCCTCTGAAAAGAGGAACGCACTTGATCCACAGAGCACTGAGTGCATTTTTGTTGGATACCCTGATGGTGTGAAGGGATATCGTCTTATTGATCTTTCCTCGGATCATCTCATCATTGATCGTAGTGTCCAATTTGAGGAAAGTGTCTCGCATGCACCTTGGTAGTTGCATGCAGACACCTTCACTCTTCTACTCGTCCGAGATGATCAACATGCACCTGTCGACTCTTCTTTAGACGAGATTTCTGATTCAAAGGACTCAGATGATTCATATTTAGATTCAGATTCAATATAGTCATATGGAGAGTCAAAGCATATAGATGCAGTTGCAGAGCCAGAGTAGAGGCCCAAGTGGGCACAAACTACTCTTCAGAATGCAGGGGATCTCGTCGGTGATCCAACCGATACTAGGAGGACTTGATTTTATTTCGAGGAGCCTCCTGTTGCACTCATTTCCATTGAACCATTTCCTTCGAGGCATCTTTTATTGGTTCAGTCTTCAAATCCACAGTCTTATGGCGAGGCTGTTGGATGCAGGAGGAGTACAACTCCCTCCTCGAGAACCAAACTTGGGATCTGGTTCCCCTTCCTTCTAGGAGGAAACTTGTCATATGCAGATGGGTCTACAGTACTAAGAGTGCAGTGGATGGACAAATCAACAAATACAAACCCAGGCTTGTCTCCAAATGCTTTCAGCAGGTTCATGGTATTGACTATGATGAGACCTTCGCTCTAGTAGCGAAGATGGATTCCATACGATTGGCACTTGCCATTGCAGCAACCAAGGGATCAGAAGTCCATCAGATGGACGTGAATAATGCATTTCTTCGTGGTGATCTCTCTAAGGAGATCTACATTGAGCAGCCCCAGGGATTTATGCAGGACTCATCTTTGGTCTGTCGACTGAAGAAGTCACTTTATGGCCTCAAGCAGGCTCCGAGGGCATGGTATGCCAAGATGGATTCCTACTTGTTGTCATAGAACTTTGTATGTTATAAATCAGACCCGAATGTCTACATGCTCAGAATGACTGATTCACTTCTACTTTTAGTTTTGTATGTCGATGATTTGTTGATCACCGGGTGCTTGACTTTAGCAATTGTTGCATTCAAGAGGATTCTACATGACTGATTATGTACATGGGTCTGCTACACTTCTTCCTTAGACTCGAGATCAGTCAGGATGCATCAATCATCAAACTGTCTCAAGCCAAGTATGCACGAGATCTCCTTGAGATATTTCACATGACAGACTGCAAGTCTACTCCGACTCCTTTCCTATCAGGAGTCAAACTTGAGGATGGCGGGGAGACTCCACTGGTTGACAACACACTGTATAGACAGCTAGTGGGGAGCTTATTGTATCTCACACACTCCAGACCAGACCTCTCAAATGAAGTTGGCGCAGTTTCCAGGTTCATGCAGGAGCTGCATGAGCTACATTGGAAAGATGCAAAGTATATCCTTCGATACGTACAGGGCACCATCACCTTTTGGATTCATTATGCAACATACTCTACATTAGATCTCATTGGGTTTACTAATTCCGACTGGGCTGGCGATAGCATTGATCGCAAGTCCACATCTGGTTACTCACTCAGTTTTGGTTTAGGGCCTATCTATTGGTCAAGCAAGAAGCAAGTTGTCATTGCTCTATCTTCAGTCGAGGTAGAGTACAGAGGGGTAGTTAACATAACTATTTAGCCTATGTGACTACAATATTTTCTCACTGAGTTGGGCATTCAGTTTCATCGGTCGATCGTCATCTAGTGTGACAACCAGAGCACTCTGAAGTTCTGCAGAGATCCAATTTAGAGGCAGCGGACGAAGCACATCAAGATCCACATGCACTACATCCGGGACTTAGTACATGAGGGGATCATCGAATTACAGTTTTGTCCTTCAGCAGAACAAACGATAGACATTTTCACCAAGACCTTCACTGAGTAGAAATTCCATTCTCTACGAGGTCGTCTTGGAGTGAAGAACACAGTTTCCTAGCAACTGTAGTTCTTCTTTTTACATACATTGTACCTTGAGGGGTTGTTTTTTTTTCCCATGAGGTTTTCCCTCTTTCCTCACTTTATTTTCAGTGTATCTTTTGTACTTGGGTACCTAACATGGCCTTGTTGCCAGGACCCAATCTTTATTTTCACCATAGTAATGTTCAGGGGGGGTATTGGAGTTATTTCACACACACCTAGGATTTCTTTTTCCTAAGGTTACTCCTTGTTTATTAGTCATAATTAGTCATTATCCAGTCTCCTATATTTTAGGGGAGAATATTCCACCTAGAGAATATTCTCTTTCAGTTGACATTTCACTTTGACTAGTTGACTTGAGTTTAGATGTTGCATTGGGATCATCACCATGCAACATTGGGATTATCACCATGTTAATTCGACCTTGCCTTGGTATCATCACCAGAGTGGCACATTAGCCTTGATTCCTTGAGTTAACTCCTCACTACTCTCTGTTCAGTCAGTTAACTAAATACTAGTTGACTAGTTAACTCAACTAGGTGGCAGTTCACTCCCGTAACTGCCTGAGAGACTAGAATAGGTGGCAGTTCACTCCTGTAATTGTTGGTGTGTGTCCATATCACTCTAGACCACCACTATGGCGCATTGGTTCACCTCAAGTCGAACTCATTGAGATATACAGAGTATATCATGTCTAAACTATTCATTATTCATAACGGTCAATGATAATTCTTTCATTCTTTCTCTCCTTCTTCTTTCTCCAATTCTCTCTACAAATGTATGTATTATTTTTTAGCTAGATCTATTATGTGCAGGTTCAATATATTTACAATTCCAGCTAAGTGAACTAGAAGAAACAGAGGAAGGGGAACACCTCTTTCACTCATAGATGTGGGTAAAGGGGGATCCGCTACATTTCATTGTCGATAGCAACAGTCAGAAGAACCCGATCTCAACAGAGGTCATCAAGCAGCTAGACCTGCCGATAACAATGCATCTGCAGCTCTACACCATCAGTTGGTTTCACCAAGGAAGAGATATGCACGTCAACCAACAATGTCGACTTCCCTATGACATCAATCCCTTCAAAGGTGAGGTATTGTGTGATATTGCTTCCCTTGAAGTTTGTGATGTTATTTTAGGCCAGCCATATTTGTGGAAGAAACATGTTGTGTATGAGACTAGACCTCAGAATTTTTTTATTACTTTGGGTCGACAATTGTACAAGATACAAGAGGTAGCGTCGCCTATTGCTATTTATTTAATCTCTGCTAAGCAATGCAATAGGGTCATTTCACATACCAAGAAGTTCGTATTCTTTGTGATCTATGCTTGCAGTAAGCATAAGGTCGTTGCCACATCCATGACCTCTACACAGATCCTATCTTTCCAGCAGAAGCAAGTGGACAGGATTTTGGAAGAGTACAGAGACATCTTCTCCTCACCCATCGGGGTACCGACGCATTGCCAAGTCAAGCATCCAATCGATCTAACCTCGGGTGCACCTCTGCCTAATGGACCAATTTATCGTCCCTCGCTGATGGAAAATGATGAAATCAAGTGTGAAATCCAAGAGTTTCTTCAAAAGGGGCACATACGACCCAACTCCTCCCCTTGTGGAAGCCTAATTGTACTAGTGCAAAAGAAAGATGAGCCCTGGTGGCTCTACATTGATTATAGAGCATTAAACAAAATCACAATCAGGAATTGGTACCCAATTCCCAGAATTGATGACCTTCTTGACCAACTCAAGGGAGAAAATATCTTAAGCAAGATTGACCTAAAGTATGGCTACCACCAGGTTCCCATCAAACCGACCGATGTATGGAAGACAACTTTCAAATCTAAAGAAGGTCTCTTCAAACGGATGGTCATGCCCTTTGGCTTAACAAATGCACCATCAACTTTCATGAGATTGATGTATGATGTATTGATACCCTTCACCAACTCTTTTTTGGTGGTATATCTGGATGACATCCTCATCTTTAGTATAACTTCGGAGGAGCACATGCAGCATATGCAGTAGGTTTTGAGCACTCTGCGGCAACAAAAGTTATATTCCAACTTGAAAAATTTCTCCTTTGGCATGAATAGGGTCCAATACTTGGGATATATTATTAATGAGCATGGGGTACATGTGGATCCAACTAAAACACAAATCATTCGTGACTGGCCAGTCTCGACCACACTAACCGAGCTTCAAAGCTTCTTGGGACTTTCTAACTTCTACTGAAGGTTCATGTTGGGATTCTCCCATATTGTATGGTCCCTCAACCAAGTAACCAAGGGAGGTGGCAAGGAAAAGTTCACATGGGGGGAGGCACAACAACAAGCATTTGATGATTTGAAGCATCGGTTGTGCTTAGCTCCAATATCTCCTTACCCGATCTACAAGAATTGTTCAAGATTGAGACTGACTCCTTTGACTATGTTGTAGGCATAGTTCTCACTCAACACGGTCATCCAGTAGCATACCATAGTGATACACTCTCAGATTTCGTCCAAAAATACCCCACCTATTACAAGGAAGTGTATTCCATTGTGCAAGCCTCGTGTTAATGGAAACATTACATTCTAGGAAAGGAGACAATCATCCACACTACTCACAATCCTCTACAGTTCATACAGACACAGGGGAAGTTGCAGAATGACCACCATCAAAAGTGGTCCACATACCTGCAGCAGTTCCATCTAAACATCAAGTATAAGACATGGAGCACAAATAGTGTCACTCAGTGCCTCAGTCGACCTCTCATTGCTGCACTCACCACCGTGCTCCATTCCTGTGGGCATGAGGCATCTTAGTGGCCCCAACTTTATCAGCATGACCCCGACTTTGCCACCACCTATCAGTTCTTGGGTACATGCACGAATATCACTGATTTTCACATTCAGGATGGATTGTTATGTCATCTAGGCCACCTCTGTGTTCCCGCAAGTGAGCATGCAAAGATGATTTAGGAGGATGGAAGGAGATTTTGGCATGGAGAAAATTGTGGTCGTTCTACAAAAACATTTTTATTGGCCAACACTTCGACAAGATGTCAAAAAGTATATCAGATCTTGCACTGCCTATGCCATTACCAAGCCAACCATCAAGAAGCAAGGCTTGTATACCCCTCTTCCTACTCCCAAGAGGCCTTGGTAATCCATCTCGATGGATTACATGTCTGGCCTTCTATCCACCAAGCAAGGCAATGATTGTTTATTTGTGGTGGTTGATCGGTTTTCGAAGATGGTTATTCTCACAGCTTGCAAGAAGAGCATCACACCAACAAATGTTGCCAAGCTCTTCTTCGAACATGTGTGGGTCCATTTTGGAATACCACAGACCATCATCTCATATTGGGACAATAGGTTCCTCAGCACATTTTGGTCGAGTCTCTGGTCACTTTTGGACACCAAGCTCACTAAATCCACTATTTTACATCCCTAAATTGATGGCCAAACAAAGGTCATCAATCAGATGATTGTGAACATTCTGCGCATGTGTAATTCTAAGCATCCACGTACATGGGATGAGTCTTCCCTATGTTCAACACAACTACAACATAGCTCTCCATAGATTCACTGACCATAGCCCATTTCAGGTGGGTCTGGGATTCCAACCCTTGGGTCCCATTGATGTTGCACTACCTCTTGCAAACACACAGGTAAAATCTTCCCATGTTCAGTCTGAGGCTGACAAAGCCACTAGATTCATTGAGCAGATTCATCACATCCTCCAACAGGTCCAGGAGATTTTGCATAAAGCCAATGCTAAGTACAAGCAGTGCCATGATCAACATCGGGTATCACACTAGTTTCAGGTGGGAGACAAGGTCTAGTTACATTTGCAGAAAGAGTGCCTTACAGGGCCCCATCAAAACCTTCATCCACTTCTGTATGGTCCTTACACTATCACCAAGGTAGTGTGTGGAAATGATTTTGAGCTCAACACTCCACCCTTCCTTGGCTTGCAACCAGTGTTCAATGTGGATCTCCTTTGACCATATTTTCCACCACTATTGGACATCTTAAAGATCGTAGAACAATTGACACCAACATAGCTCAACCCTCACTACATGGAACATGCATCCACTGATCAGATAGTGGACACACAGGTCATGGGCACTCGCCAGCAGAGGATCCAACTTTATCGGGTTGTCAAGGCAGGGTAGCTCTTGCACCAAGGCAAGTGGCTCACCTGAGGCCAAATTAAACAAAAATTTCCTCATAGCCTGATGGGGGCTCTCAACGCAATGGAGACCATTGATTCCTAATGGGAGAGGACTAATCTAGGTGGATATTGGTGGCCACCCACCTATTCCAACTGGCTCATCTTGATAGTTTTTACTTCGACACATTTCTCTGTAACTATGACATTTATTTGTAATTATGGGTTCTACACTTCTGGGGTTGTCTTGAATCCCTACACAACATCCAGGTGGATATTGGTGGTCGCCCACCTATTCCAACTGGCTTGTTTTGGAACTTTTCATATCAGTACATCTTTCTATACTTTCGGGGCCATTTGGGGGCCCTAAATAGTGTTTTTTTGTCTTTCCACAGTCAAACTATAGAAGCAATCAAATTTTGATGGCATAATTTGTATTTCTCGAAAATACCTTTCAAACGGGCTATCACACGCCTAAAACAGAGGTCATATGCAAAATTTACAATCCCAGGAAGTTGAGGTACCAACTTACTCATCGGGGCCCACATAACTTTTGGCGTTTCATCTCCTAGGGTTAGGTTTTTGGATGTCTAGGGTTTTGGAATTCATGAGTAATGTTAAAAAGGCCTCTGGAGCCTCATTGTAATCATTATTCTCAAACATATGCACGTAGCATCCACATCTATTCTCAGAGATAGCTACCACCATTTGAGCAAGTTGTTTCAGTTCCACAATTTCACATTTTCATCCTATTTTATTTATTCAATAGAACTTATTGTTCACTATATATCTATTGGTGTTCTCTGTATCTCTATGTTATTATATTCAATATGTTATTCATTTTGTTCCACTCATAAATCTGGATCATGGAGAGAAAGTAAAAACCTATAAGTCACATAATTAAAGTTAACTTCGAGATGAATATTCTTGAAGGGGGGAGTGTGCAATGCCCCATACTTTGAATTAAAGTAATAAATAATAAATAAATGGTCTTAAAACAATAAATATATAATAATAATTAAATAAAAAAAGATAATAATAACATGATAATAAAACAACTAATAAATTATAAAAGAAGAGAAATTACTAAAACAAAATCAAAGGAAAAGTTGAATCAAGAAAAGGTTAAAAGCTACATGATTAATTACTTGATGACAAGTGGAACCTATGCATAGATATTTTTGTATGGATGGACATGAATAATTCTATTTAATGAACATGGAGGGAGTGGGATAGAGGGAGTGGGACATCCCTTTTCTTGGGAAATCTTGATATGAAAGGTTTAGAAGATGGCATAGGTAGTTGATTGAGGGCTTAGTGGGTTATCATTCATGGTGACTAAGAGGATGGTTGGGAGGAGAGTCATCCCTCACGCATGGTTGTGATTAATGATTGTAGCTCGACTAGAGCTAATAACGAGAGCTCAATGGTTCTTCGTTCACCCAAATAATAAGTATGTTTTCCTTGAATATTTCAAGCATGAATCTCATAACTCATTACCTCACATTGATTAAGATTTTAAAATAAATGATAATTACTTTTAATTGTTTAAAGGTATACAGATGTTGTTGAGTTTTATTCTTGTTAGTTTTGAATTTCTAGAGCACTACTTGTTTTGTATTTGAAATATATCTGTTGTATTATTAAACTAAGGGACTATTGAAATAACACTATACTATTTTTTTATTAGAAAAATGGAATGCCATATGTTTGAAGTCTATAAGTGTAGCTTCATTTTAAGAAAAACATGTTGATAGAATAGAATAAATGGAGAATGTAGACAACATGGTCAACTATTTGATTCATGTGGACATAGCCATACCTGTTCACTATGTTACATGCTTACAAGCTCATGAAGGAGGTATTTTTTTCATCATACTGGTATAAAAAAAAAATGAATTATTTTCTAAGTATAAACAACAAGCGATAACACAATTGATTTTTAATTCAGATACTTTATGTCCTACAAAGATGAAAAAAGTATAAGTATTGAAAGGATTTTGTTTTTGGACTGTTCTAGTCTATGTTTTGAGAAGTTGCACACTTTCAGAGAACATGTTTTGTTGATTTTGGAAGATTGTAATAAGTAGTTTTTAGGACAGTTTTAAGATAGTATAGACGTATCTTATCAAGAGCTCATGGGCTAGCAAATGTATATTTTGATTTCAAACTTTAAAATATCAAATATTATTATTTTTCTTGGAAAACAAAAACCATTGATAATACAAAATTAATATATCATGACAGAAATAACTAAATATAACAGATAAAATATTCATATATATTAAATAACAAATTTTACCATAGATATTACACCAAACAATATATACATATATTAATGAAAGGTATAATGTTTACAATTCCAAGTGGAGTGCACATGTCCTCATTCCTAATCCATAACATTGTTGAATGAGATCCCATTAGTGTGAATCCCATGAAAAGTGAACTTGCACACAAGGTTGTAGGCTATTATACAAATAGTGAAATATAAATGTTGGCCTCACTCTCCATTTACCAAAAGGTTGAATATCATCGCTTAAGCCTGAAGATGGTTGATATCTATTAGGAAAGGTTGGCCATGTATAGAAAACATCTTCCTTAAGATCCTTGTATCATTCTATGATGAACTCTAGTGGATTTTTCTTCTTCACAAACCCAAGAGATGTACAATGCATTGCAATAAGTTTAAAAGTAACCATGAAACTTTCATTTGAACAAGGTATTTTCACATAAGATTCATTAGATATTATGTTCCAACACCTTGTGTGATTGAAAAAATTGTAGGAAAGAATATATGGACATCGTGATGATGTGTTTTATGTGGATGTGATACTCCAAGATATGATGGTAAGGCATCGTGTGATCCATATTCTATAGAGGTAGCTAATCTAGCATTCACAACTTCCTCATTACTATTTGTTGCAAGAGGTTGGAAAGTGTCTCTTCACTGGCAGGGCCGACTTCTCCCAATGGGTGGTTATAACCACCTTAATTACATTCTGGAGCCTCTTTAATATCTGTTGGGGTCGACTTCTTATTCTGCCTATTATAATTAACATTTGACCAATCCGCAAAAGGGAATTTGGTCCTATTACAATAGCCAACAAGATCAATCCACAATGGGGATTGATCCAATGAATAATATATCAAATAATAATAAGAACACTCTTTGCAGTTACATTATTTCAACACTCCCCCTTAACAAGAAGGGTATTCTTCAGCAACATCATGCGAGAGAGAGAGAGGACAACATCATCAACAACATCAAGTGGGTGAGAGGACAACATAATCAATATCATTTTGTAACACTGACTGGCGTATCTATAAATCATCAGAATTTTTCTTCATCGGCAACATCGTCATTCTCAAGGAATGCCATCATCATCTGCATCAATATGTATTAGTATAAAAACTGGTACATCATCATCATCACAGCATAAGGTTGGCTCATCATAATACAAGATTGGCTTTATGTCACAGTTGTCAAGTTGGAAGCTCAGTACTTGTCTCATCTCAATGTCTTGCTTTACATCACAGCACTCAGGCTGGAAGCAAGATACTAGACTGGCTTTACGTCATAGCTATCAAGCTGGAAGCACAGTACTAGTCTTATCTCATCGTCTTTCTTTATGTCACAACACTCAAGCTGGAAGCAAGATAATCGTCCTTCTTTACGTCACAACCATCAGGTTGGAAGCAGGATACTAGACTGGATTTACGTCACAACTATCCAGCCGAAAGCTCAGTGCTAGTCTCATCATATCATCTTACTTTACGTCACAACCATCAGGTTGGAAGCAAGGTACACATCCTGCTTTACGTCACAACCATCAGGTTGGAAGCAGGGAACTAGACTTGCTTTACGTCGTTGCTATACAGCCGGAAGCATAGTACTAGTTACACATCATGTTGCTTTACGTCACAACCATCAGGTCGGAAGCAAGGTAAACATCTCATCTTGCTTTGCGTCTGACAACTAGGTCAGAAGAAAGGAACATCTCATCTTGCTTTACGTTTGACAACTAGGTCAAAAGCAAGGAACATCTCATCTCGCTTTACATCTGACAACTAGGTCATAAGCAAGGAACACAACAACTACTCCCCCTTTCGAGGAAGGTCCTTTCGAACTATGCCAAGCTTATCTCGGAAGTACTCAAACTTCACACAAGATAGGGGCTTGGTCAACACGTCAGCAACCTGTTCATCCGTGCTAATGTACTGGAGCTTTAAGGCTCCTCTCTGTATGTCACGGATGTAATGATAACGGATATCTATGCGCTTCGACCTGTCGTGGAATACATGATTCTCTGTCATTTTTATGCAGATCTAGTTGTCACATAGAATCAAGGTTGCTCTCATCTCTAAGTCAAATAGGCCAGTCAGCAACTTTCGAAGCCATATAGCTTCGCAGCTGGAAAAACATGCAGCAATGTATTCTGCTTCCACTATGCTGAGAGCAATGCTAGATTGCTTCCTACTCTACCACAAGATCATAGCTGATCCCAAATTGAAACAGCATCCTGAAGTGTTTTTCCTGTCAGAAACACTTCCTGCCCAATTTGCATCAGTATATCCACTCAATGTGAAATCAAAATCTCCATCATAGCTGAGACCACAATCTATTGTACCTTTAAGGTACCTCATCACATGTTTTGCAGCCACTAGGTGAACACGTATG
>ML836975.1:26878-38503 GCA_009831015.1 Picea engelmannii | reverse complement strand
GTTGTTCATTCATATATATTTCAGCTAGTTTAACTTAGTAAGATTGGTCATTTAAATCAATTTTTTATCAAATTTTCTTGCCGAAAATTTTTGCCCTAAAAAGGCAAAAGTTTTTCTTCACTTTGTTTGTTGTGTGTAGCATTTCCAGCAAGCATACCTTGCTGGTTTTTGCAGGTTCAGATCTGGTTGAGAGGGGTTTGGCTGCCCAAAGATATCCACACAACACTCCAAGACCCTCCAAAAATTGGTAGCTATTTTTCAACCTTCTTTCTCAAATTTTAGGGCTTCTTGTGCATAGATCTAGTAGTTTTCTTGTTGATTTAGCGGCTCACTTGCTTGGGAGAAGGATTGGTACGGCCTCCTCCCACGTGTGAGCCTTGGGGTAGTTTGATTCTAGCATAGATCTTGTTTTTCTTACATTTTTGGCACTTTTTTTTGAGCTAGGACGTGGGGCTTAGTTGATGTTGGGCATCCACCAAGCCTAGGACATGGGTATTAGGTTGTTTGTTTTTCATTTGCTTGCTTGTTAGTTAGCTTGTCCTTCTTGTTATCTTTCTCTCTCATTTCAAGTTTCTTCTTAAGCTTAACAAGTTAAATAATTGCCTACCTATTGGGAGAGGAATACCCCAAAGGTAAGGCTAGGGTTTAATATGTGTTGATCTTGCATGCTTAAGTGGATTAAAATAATTCTAGATCTAGATCTCACACATAATAATCTTTAGTCTAAGCCTATTGGGAATAAATTACTTAGCTAGATTTATTTGCATGCTTAAGATCCTTAAAGTTTGATCTTTATCTTACATGCTTAATTCTAAAACCCTAAATGTTTAAATGCTTCAATAAGTTAAGTGAATGGTGTTTATCTTTCAAGCTGTAATCTTTTGAGGCCATTTGCCAACACACTTGAAGTAATTCTTATGGTTAAGTTGGTAGTGTAGGCAAACACATAAATCTTCTTTCTCACACTTAAATCTTGATTCTTAATGCTCTTAATCATCTTAAGATAAGTGTGCTAGTTTTTCACATCTTGTTGGCAAGTTGTTCTTGTCCTTACTTCCTTTTCATAGCAAGCTACATATTGGTGAACTAAGTAATTGCTCTCACATAGCTTACATGTGTTAATGTCTTTTCATTTTCAAGCTTAAGCAATTCACATTTTGAGTTGAAGTGAGTTTGGGCCATAGCACTAAATCACACTTTAAAAGCTTCATAAAATCACTAAAACACTCTAAAATACACCTAAAAGTCTACCTAATTGACATATTAACTTAATAGATTTAATAGGGTACCTTAGACCACCATCTTCACCATCTAAAACGGGTATTGAGGAGGGCAACGGAAGGTGATAGGCCAGGGACGGTCTCACGACACGAAGGAGTGTCATTTTCGTAAAAACTCAATGCTTTGGGCTGACTGTGACAGCTAGGGTTGGCCTCGTTGCCATACTATCTTGAGCATCCAGCAGCGATTTGGCAATAGGAGGAGGAGGCTTTGGTGAAGCACTAAATAAAGGTAACTAAAACTTTATAATCTTAAGAAATCTTTAATAATCTAACCTTGGGCTTAATCATCTAAATACTTTGAGGGTTTAATAACTAAGAGTGTGGATAATCTTCATCATCCTTAAAATACTTGTGCTTTAAATCTGTAAATCTTCTTTTGGATGTGTTGATGATGATCTTTTGTTGATGATGATTTCATAAACGTGATGGTAATGCTTTGATCTCCTTGTATCCTGCACATACACTTATAAGTAGTTAGCTTGCTCATTGTATCCTAGCATTCTTATTTGTAAATCTTGTATCTAATATTCATTGGATTTAATTGTAAGTATCTTGTAATCTATTTGTAACGAAACACCCTAACATCTAGTTGACCCCTTGCCCAATCTTAGGCACTAGTCTTAGTTTCCCTAGGAAAAGGCTTGCTTCACATGCTAACCCTTGCATCTTGCATTGTTGCCTTAGCATCATAGGATAAATCCCCTCTAACCTTAAGAAATTAAAATCAACTTTTAGAACCTAACTTTAAAACTTATCTAGAAACTAAGGACTACCCCCCTTGACTTCCCTAGGAGTGAGTCTAGACAGAAGAGGTTCAAGTCAAAGTGACAGCGTGAGCTTTGAACCTAGGCATTGTGCCTCCAAGGACACACTAAGTGAGTAGGACTTAGTTCACGTTTGCAAGTGTGTATAAGGACGGCAACAGGAGGTAACACCCCCTCGCTAAGAAGCCATCACCCCTAGTACTATGCAATGAATGCATACCTAAAAAATGACTTAGCAAATGAAATTCAAAAGCCAAAAAAGGTCGAATGAATAAAGAAAAAGGCAAATGGGGGTTTGGAAAGACACAGTGTCGAGGAAAGGGCAATTCATGGCCTAAGCACTCCCTCATACAAAGGCACTCATGAGGATGAATATCATACATAACCTTACATGACTATGCCACCACCCATGAAGTAAAACCCAAACCATACCATATGTTATTACACATACTCCTTGATGGGTTTACTGGGAAATACTTCTTTTCCTGGGCACTGACACACCTAAAAGGGGTTAGTGATGATCCTCTCATACCTAAACTTGGCAACTTGTATAAGCTTATGAGCTAGTGTGAAGTTTGAAGAGGATACTTAATGTGATCTATCTAATGGCTTTAAAATTGGCATGACTCGCTTTCTATGTTGCATTTGACTTGTGTACCCCCTCATTATGTGGATGGTGGAGACTTGGGTAACAATTTGGAAAATGAATGTGATGAGGATGATTATGAATGCCCTATACCCTATAGACGTGGAGTGTCATACTTGGAATCTCTTTGGATGGATGAATATAGAAAACAACAAGAGGCATCCATGGCACAAAACATTCAAAATCATGTTGAAGAACCACCTCTTATGGAAATAGATGAAAACTCTTCCTATGATCTCATCAGAGAAAAAGCATCACCTTATGAACATATTGAAAATCAAATTCATGAAGAAAACTTTGAAGAAGAACACTTAAATGATTGGATTAAGGTTTTCCATGAAAGGAAAGGGGAGATTGATGCTTTATTCATTGAATTTCAAAGGAATTCTTCATATGAGTTGGGAATTGAAATAAGAAAAAAGATAGAAGAAAACAATGCCCTTGTGAGCTTGATGTAGAAAGAATCTACAACTCATAGTGAAGATGTTTCCACTTTAATTGAAGATCAACCTTATGAAGGGAACATTCATCCCATTGAACATCAAGGATATGAAGGAGAAGAGCAACCATCATTTGATGAAGACTTTAGAAAGGAATCACACCATGAGGAACCACTATATGAATACATGGAGGAAGATGAGAATCAAGTACTTCACGAATCTATCAAGGAAGAGGAGTTAAGTGAAGTTATGACATGCCTTGATGATAACAACAACCAAGTTTTCATCTCCCTTCATATGAGGATCATGATCCAACAACTTACACCACTTTCCAAATTTTTGATACATCTTTTGACAATTTGGAAAGGGAGGAGTTTCTAGAAGAGTCCTTAGAACAAAAGCAACCTTGTAGGTCTATTGATTTGGATGAGAACCTAGAGTGTGAAAAGGACCAATTTTTTTTCTTATCCACATGCAATTGAGGACTTGTTGGATGATTCCCCTCGTCAAAATCTTGAGCTTTTTGATGAATCCTTTGAAAATTTTGAAAGGGCTAACTTTGAAAAATAAATAATGGATTTTCCCTCATCTCATGAAAATGAAACTGATTTTAAAGATGAAGAGAAGTCGGACCTAGGAAGTTTTCATGAAGAAAATGAAGTTGAATGATTGTTAAGGGTTGACTTGACGAGAAATCCATAGTTATTCCCTCATGCCTTGATGACTTTGACCACATTGGAAAACTTAAATGGGATATGAAATGTTTCTACTTTGAAGGCGATCCCATTTATGATACTGACTATGAGGGTGAAGATGTGATTGATAAACTTGGACATAAAGAAGAGTTTGACTCAGAATTTTTTTATGAAAAATCCACTAGTTCAAGTCTTGAAGAACATGAAATGATTTGTTCCCTTCTTTGTGAAAGGGTTAAGTATGGAAAGGTTATCATAAGGGTTGACCATTACTTGCCTTATGCCTCAAAAAAACAAACCTTGATTCTTGAGTATCCTCAATCTCCTTGTTTTCCTTTGACTCATGAATACTCTCTTTATTTACTTGACCTATGAGTGCCTTCATCCTCCCTGCCTATCTTTGACTTGTTCTCCTCCTTTGACCAAGAGTGACATTAAAATACAACAAGTCCCATCCAAATCCTAGTTGGAGCCACCTTCACAACCCGTCCTCCTTGATTTGTCAAGTAAAAACAACGATTTGACCCATTCCTTTGATTACATTAATCCATTGATCTTTGGATGGGGGAAGTTTGTGGAGTTACTAACCCAGCATGGTATAGTTTGGACCTTATACTTAATGAATATAATATTTCCTTGGTTCCAAACTTAGGAGTGACCAAAATTCCACCTTACAACCACCTATTCTTTAATATATCATTGTTTTGGTTTGTAACCAAACACAAGGGAAGAGCTCAAATTGTGGATAACCTTCTCAAGTGGTTGCATTGGATCTTTGACTTCGCAGCCACTCTTCTTAGTTAGTATGTAGGAATAGGTAAAGAATAAGTTCTTTAGAACATTAGTTTAGATACTTGTGTGTTTCCTTTCTTTCATTACCTTGGAACAAATTCCCTTCATACATTTGCTTTACTTAGAATAAATTTATTTTCAAGCATTTATCTTAAAATAATTAGATGTACATGCTTTTATTTCTTAGACTTAGAAAATTTCCATTTTTGCTAGTTTCGATGGTAGTCTAGCAAGGGTAGTAGAATCGCCTTGCTTCTTACATTTCCCAAGCTTGGATGTGTGTAGCCTGTTATCCCCTAGCCTAGGGATAACTAAGGAGATTATGTCTCGAGACCCACGGGTCCTAGACATGGAGTACCAAGAGCCATATTGACTTGAGCCTGGCCCTGGAGGGCCCATCCTTCTTCTTCAGCGCCTCCATCCTGTCAACAACAGCAACATCCATACCATCGGCATGGTCCTGAAGCAGCAGTGGATCTTGCTCCATGAGGTAATGAGTCTGGGTATCATGGTATGTGTCACTTTGATTCTCAAAACATTTGAATATGTGCATTTAATTCTCTTTTGCTTTATGACGTGTGCTTGGATCTTATGCCTTTTGACTTGTCCATACTTGGGGGGAATCACAGGATGCCCTAGCAAGTTGGTTCCCTTAAGAGTGAGTTGCCGCTGGGTGGGTTCATGAAAGGCCATCGTCCATTCCCACCATACTTATCACTTTTCATCATCTTCTCGCTCATCCATCCCCTGCATTGGTTCAGGCATTGGGTTTTCCAAGCTAGTTAAGGGTTATACCTTGCTTTGTGGGAAGAAGGGGCTAAAGGCCTAGAGGGTAAAAGTAGTTGGCAAAAGATAGAAGCCTAAAGAAGAAAACCTTCAAATGCTTCGCCCAGGGATCCCCGAGAAAGCAATAAAAGGCTACTCAATAAGAAAAAGGAGGGACCCAGAAAATAAATAAACTCAAGATCTAGTTGGAGGATAGGGGGTCTCATCACGAGCCAGCCTATTAGGTCCATGGGCATGTAGCGGTATGACATTGCCATTCAGTTGGTCACCACGCCAGGGTAGTGGCTCTTGGTAGCATAACCAAGAGAAAGGGGGTCTCATCACGAGCCAGCCTTCTCATCTCCGTGAAATGCTTGTGGGTAACACTGTCACCACTGGTCACCATGCCAGGGCAGTGTCCCCCAGCTATTCTCTTGAAAGAAAAAGCAATAAGACAAAAAGCAAAAAAGGCATTGAATGGGCTAGGAAACATTTGCATCTAGAACAAGGTGTAGCTCACCCTCTTCAGAGGCACCCAAAAACAAGCCCTACATTCCCCTGTGATCACTACACCCTTTGCCCAAACATCCCCTTACCATCTCATGCACTTACATGACCTAGATGGGTCTTCACCCAAGGACACCCCACACTTAGGGAGAATTAGCCCAATAGGACGTCTTGAGGCCCTCTCCAAACCTGGCTTGTAGAATAGCATAACATCTTTGAGCACTTTTCTGGGAAAAGGGGGGTTTTATGCACATGTTTGGGTAACTTGATGATTAGATGTGATTGACATTGCTATGATCCCTGTGACTTATGAGCCCATGGAGGGCGTACTTGTTGTTGTTGCAGGGCCACACCCGACGGACAGGTACACATGGGGAGATGATTAGTTCAGACCTCCATAGGGCTGAAATCCCACCAGATGGATGTTGAGACCCCAGCCAGGGGCAGACATATACCAAAGGCTTGCACCGGAGAGAGAGGAGGAAGTTCCACCAGAGACAGCCTAGCAGGCCTGCACCCAAGGGGGTCTTGCCCTCCCACCATGATGTTGGCCCCAGAAGGCCCTTGACGTCGTCATTCAGAGCCTTGACGTCCCCTAGTTGAGGTGTCCAGCTTGAGGACAGTTTGGGTTGGCACGTGTGGCAGTTCCAGAGGGGTTTTGAGCCCCAATGTTCCACTTGGAGAGCTAGCGTTCCAACAGAGAGGCTAACGTCACCCTAGGAGGGGTATGATGTCACCCTAAAAAGCCTAAATTAGGGTTTTATTTGTCAAATTTATGTAAAATTGGATTTTTCATGTAAATTGGCCATGTCGGCCTTTTTTGACCTAATTTTGTAATTAAAGGTCATTGTGATTGTATAAATAAGGGTTTTTGCCCTTGTATTTTATCATCATGGGATTCACTCACTAAGTGAGGTCTGAAATTCGACTCCCTTAAGGGTCTTTGGCTGAAATTTAAGTGGTGTGCAACTCTTGGAGAAGGCTAAGTTTGGTGTTTTTGGCATTTTTCTTGGTGGAAAGTCTTCAATTAGGCTAATTGCTAGATTATTCTTACTGAATCTAAGTGAATTTCTACAATTCTTCTTTACTTTGAATGGTTATGATACATTTGCTTTACATTTTTTTCAAGATTATGAAATTGCTAGCTTAAAACCCTAGGAGGTCAAGCACATGTTATTGTCCTTGCCTTAACAACTTTTCACCTACTAGATTGTGCTAGAAACCCTACCTCTTGAAGCAATTGTGCTAGAGCCCTACCATTGTAGCACCCTAGCATCATTTGCTTCATCAAGCCATTATTTATTTCATCCTTGAGCTAAAGAAGAAGGAAAACCGCTAGGGCCTAGGGTTACCTACTTCCTAGTGTCGTTTTCCTTCTAGGGTTTAGTGATTGAGGCCTTGGGTTACCAACACCTCAATCATTGTCCCTCTTGTCTCTAGCTCTCATATTATCATTTGATTTCTTCAATATTGTCGCTGCTAAAAGTGACTCCATTAACCCTAAAGACATTGATCTTGACATTCTATTTGATTGATTGATGAGAACAACCCTTAAAACTTTTACCTCAAGCTATCTAATAACCTTTTCTAACCCTAGAGTAGACTAATTCACTAACCTCCTTGTTGTTGTTACAAAAGTAAGCTACAGCCAATTAATACAGCAATAAAAGCTCTTAAAAGCAATTTCAAAAGTTGATTTTTACATTGCCTAATTAGCTTATGACAAGTGTTAGTATATTGCTATTATTGGATTATCATTTTTGGTCATTGTGAAGCTTATTTAAGGCATTTATTGTGAAGCTATTATCTTGTATACATTGTTGTTATAGAATTTTTGTTTGCTTCATCTTGCATCAACTTATTACTTTATCGACAAGTCCAAGGTTTTATGAAGCACTGACATCAAATTGTACTTGCAAAAGATATTGTTTTCTTGTTGCTTTGTTCTGGGCAGGTACACTCAAGCACATCATTGTTTCATTTACTAAAACTTCAGGACTTTCTAATCAGTATGACTTGTGAGGAGGGATATCTTTTATTGACACTTCTACCTTTGCCTTCTCAAACCCCCAGGTCACCGGGGACGTCTCCCCTGGGCTATCAACCCTAAATAGAAAGAGGTGTCTTATTAAGGTGACAATGATAGGACAACCTCTTCTTACGCCAATTTGCCCTCCTTTAGCCTTTTCCTTTGGTACAAGTACAAATTGAGCGATAACATAGCCTACAGGTCTGTTGTTGTAAGATTCTAGAGTTCTCATACACTTTTTCTCTTAGAGTGCATGTCCCCGAGTAGGAGCCAGATATTGCCCCCTCAGGGGCAACTACCTCGAGAACACCCTCTCAGGGGTGCATTGTTGCTAATTGCATGAGCTCTCCTACTCATGCCTACTAGTTCCAACCTGAGCTTCCATTCCTTCCAACCTGACATCATCCATGAACTCCTTCAAATAGCTCTACCATGGTATAACAGCTCCTATACTTTAGATTTCAGATGATATGTGCTTGCGATCATGGTACTTCATGCTTCATCTTTCAGTTGATGTGCTATGATTTCATGTGGTTGTTTCCTGCTTGGAAGTGGTGTGATTGTTTCTAAATGATGAGTTAACTTGACATTTCAAACATTGTGGAAAATATTTCATTGGGTCTATTGCCGTCCTTATACACACTTGCAAACGTGAGCTAAGTCTTGCTCACTTAGTGCGTCCTCGGAGGCACAATGCCTAGGTTCAAAGTCCACGCTGTCACTTTGATTTGAACCTCTTCCGTCTAGGCTAACTCCTAGGGAAGCCAAGGGGGGTAGACCCTAGTTACTAGATGAGATTTACAATTAAGTGTTCTAGGAGTTGGTTTTAATAAGTTTAAAAGGTCAGGGGGGAATCTAGTCTATGATGTCAAGCAGCAAATGCAAGATGCAACTATCTAAGTATGAAAGTCAAACCTTTTCCTAGGGCAACTAAGACTAGTGCCTAAGATTGGGCAAGGGGTCAACTAAGTTAAGGGGATGTTCGTTACAAGATAATTACAAGTTACAAAGTTTACAAAATTACAACAAGATAGATACAGATAGATACAAAAGAATATCTAAGAGATATACACAATTAAACTAGATACAAGATATACAATATGCTAACGTGTGCTTGAAATGTGCAGGAAAGAAGATATTCAGAGATGAGAGATAATCAACACATCAAGCCAAGCATGCTCACAACAGACAGAATTTCGTTTGACTACTTATCAATGGCAAAAGACTCAAAGCACTCAAGACCCAGTCAAGAGAATGCCTCCAGGTGGATGCGCACTTCTTGAAGGATCACACCACAGATATAGGGATACAAGATAAATGAGAAGCTTAAAAAATGAAGTATTCCAGATACAAGATATAACCACTTAAGCAATAATTCTACAACACATAAAAGATAACTTGCATAATAATGTAAATATGAGATCAGTTGCTTGCAAGTGTGAAAGTATATTGCAGGTGTTGTAGATTGAAGATTAAGTTAAGTGATTAAGTGTGAGATTAATTTTAGCCCTATCTAGGTGTCATCCCAAAACTCTCCTCCCCCAATTACCAAGTGACTGTTGGATGCTCAAGAAGTGAGGCAACGAGGCCTACCCTAGCTTCACAGGTCAGCCCTAAGATCAGAGTACTCCCGAAAAGGACGTCGTGTGCCGTGAGACCGTCCCCGGCCTAGCACCTTTCGTTGCCTTCCTCCGACCCCGTTTTAAATGGCAAAGATGGTGAGTTATGGTGTCCTATTAAGTCTAATTAATTAATTTTAGACCTATGAGCTAAGTATCGCGATATCTGTTTGAGTGCTTGTAGCTTGCTCAAATAAAGTTGCCAAAGTATTGAAAATGAGTGTGAACTCTTAAACCGTGAAAGATAAGAAGGTTGATGCCTTTAAACAATGAAGTTGCAAAATAAGTTCTTAAGTTGGAATCATTGCATGTAAATATCAAGAACTCAAATTGCTTTGTGAAACTGAAAACTGTGAAAATGAAGGCTGAAGCCTTTGAACCAATAGATTGCAAGTTAAAATTTTAATTTCCGGAAAGGGCCTTGGGGATCCAAAACCAGAATTAATGATTAAGTTCTTAGATTATGAGATCCAATATATGAAGTGTAAGAACTGAAAGTAACTTGCGGAAATGTAAAAGATGATTACTTTATGCCTTTATGAAACTGGTGTTAACATGCGCATGTGTAAAATAAAGATTAGAGAAGCTGAAACTTGCATGCAACGGAAAATAAAGATCTAATCTAAGCCACCACGGGCTCTAAGCTAGCATATGTTAAGTGTGAGATCTACTCTAGATTATTTTAAGTTAAGCATGCATGTAGAAATCACAACTAATCTAGCTAAACTAAGCAAGAAAAGGGAACGAAAAGAAATCTAATCTACAACATGCAAGGTAAAGACTAAAAAGTAAAGGAATGCAAGCCACTTGGGTACAACTCTTTTGGGCTTGCTTTACAGTGATTTAGAATGGAGAAAAATAAGAGAAACTTTTACCCCTATGAGAGGAGTTGTTTGAGGGTGTGTTGTGCATGAAAATTGGGCAGCATGCCCTCTTGTCCTGGTAAGAACCTGCAAAAATCAGCAAGTTATTGCTTGCTGATTTGAGCTGCAACACAGTCAACAAGGTTACAAGATTTTTTATTTTCAACAGAAACTCTACACCTCTAAAAACCAGAATTTAATATTTGATTTGGAACCTATCTAAGCATGCTAAATACCAAAATCTGAAAGTGAAAGAAAGAGAAAGAGGAACAGAAAATTGCATGTGAAGTGTATGTGAAGATGAGGGTAGATTCATCCTTGAAGCTATCCCAACAACTTATTTTCAAGGCAACCTGCAAGCTTCAATAAACCATGAGATCAAATAGATAAATGGATTGCATGCATGGATAATACAACAAAGTTAGTATTAAACATGAATATAATGCATATATGCAAGCAAACAAAGTTTTACTCCACCTAGCCAAGCAAACAAAGTTATACCTCAGCTATACTATTGTAATGATCACAAAAAACTGAAAACAAGAACAATATCACCTTGAGTATGTAAATGAAGCATGTAGACAAAATCCAACACTCTCAATTCCTCCAAAGCGATTTCAGTATTATTAAATGGGAAGAGGTTGTAGCAACAATGTTGCTCCAAGCTCTTCAATAACCAAAACTAGTGAAGCAATATGACAATAGTGAGAGAGAAAGAGAGTGGGATGGAGAGAATTTGGTAGCATAACAATACTATGAAGAATGGTAAGAAATGAGGGAGTGAGAGGTCTCTTAAATAGATTGAGAAGCTAGGGAGACCCCTCTTGGATCTTCAACAAGTGTCAAACATCCAAGGGACAAGACAACTCAAAGAGGAAAGCCACCAATGAGATAAAAAGCTTTTAGGGTGAGGGGAAATGGCAAGTGAGTGAAGTGGATGAGGAGAAAGCAAGGAAAGGAGGAGGCGAATTAGGCAAGAGGAGGCCCATGCATGGGTTAAAGGAAGAGATGCTTGCTTTCATGGAAGATGTTTCCATCTTCCAGAAGCTTTATCCACTTTTGCAAGAGAAAAAGCGTCAGGTTGGAAGGGGAAAGGCGTGAGCTTCAAATGGGAAAGGCGACGTGTGGGTAGAGTATGGGTAGAGTGTGTTGAACACACTCCCTATTGGCATACGATTGGTAGAGGAGAGGCCCCATGTTTTAAAACAAACTCCAACTTCAC
>ML836975.1:6482-23252 GCA_009831015.1 Picea engelmannii | reverse complement strand
TAGACAATTTTACGAATGAAAACATCAAAGCGCAATTCTATTTCCATAACTACTTTGACTATCTCTCTCCTGAAGATGAGTCATGGTAAATTACTTACCTGGAAAAATTTATTCAAATCGATACCAAACACTGAACTCTACATATTCAGTCCTTGGTGAAAAGGAGCTAGTTTTTTCACAGGCCGAGACAAAATTCTCGGCTTCACCTACAGCTGCAGAATTGGATGAGAAAATGCTAGAACTGAAACGAAAGGTGGAAGCATTTCAATCCAAAATGGCTCAGCAAAAGGTAGCAGCGAGTGCTAAGAAGCTGCAGTGAACTCAACCAACCCATTCCATGACAAACAATTCCATTACTTTGTCGCCTCTGCCAGACTCTGGGACACCACTTCACTAGCACACCAAGGTGGCCAGGAGCCCATCATTCCTGAAATTACTTTGTCGGCTCTGCCAGACTCTGGGACACCACTTCACTAGCACACCAAGGTGGCCAGGAGCCCATCATTCCTGAAAAAGGGTCAGATGATGTTGAGGGTATTTTGAATATTTTGAATTAGGTGGTATAAGGATGTTTAGGATGACATGATTTTACAAAGTTTTTCTCTCTCTCTGTACGTATATGTGTGGGTGTGTTTCTTGGTTTAATAGTGGATGAATGTGAAATGTAACAGCTTTGTAACTGTTTATGACTCATCCTTTGAATCAAGGGAAGTATTTGGTAGTTAGGGTTGAACTAACTGTGCCAATTAAGAGGAGGAACGATTTAAAGAGAAAAAGGTTCATGTATGAAGAACTCTTTTGGGGGGAATGAATGGTGGTATTGTGCACAATTTCTTCTCATTGTGATCCTGATGTGGATGGATCACTGTTGATGTTTTCTGTTCTTTTACTTCAAGTTCTGTGTAAAAGCTAAGTGAGCTGACTTGCTAGTCTAGATCTCTGTGGAATGCATGTATGGCCGGGATGCCAGCATTTGCCTCTGTGTATCCTTAAAACACACGATAAATGGCTTCATAGAAGTAGAAATTCAAGAGAGAGAGATAATGAACTAATATAAAAACATACCTGAATGCGCCAACATGTTTATACTCGAGAATTCCATTCTCGTTTCCCTCCTTGCTCTTAAGCATAAGTGCAAGAGCTGAAATGCAAAGTCCAACTGGTAGAAACCTCAAGGCCGGCTCGATCCATTTCTTTCGCATCGTCGATCCGTAAATTAGTTCCATCTCTTCTTCTTTTTCTGCCCCCATCTCAGCATTCATAACTCCATTCTTCGCCATCTTCAATTAGCTACCCCTAAACAAACCACCCTCTCGTCTTCCTTCCTTTGGAACAATATTTGACTATAATTCACTGAATAGAGTACGCTCTGTGCGCTTTGGCAATGGTCTACGTGCATTCAATGCAGAGGCCGTAGAAGTCCAACTGTAATCGTGGATGACGAAATGGGCAAGCAGAGCATTTAATGATTTTAAGGGGCCTCATCGATTCCGCGTTGCAATATTTGACAGAAAGATGTAGATGGGTTGGTGAGAATGAATGAATGCATGCCTCAATACGGCAATCTGCATGCATGGTACCGTTTCGAGGGTGGGGTGAATTCCTTATGCGGCATTTATATAGCGCAGTGAAAATGATAGCAACGCTTCGAGGGTGGGGTAGGAATTTCAAAACCATTTGACGGTTTTGACAATTCCAACTCCGGTATCGGTTTTAAAATCAATAATTTTAAGGAAGAAAGTTGACATGTATGAGAAATTCTTAACCGTAAAATACGGACAAATTACCCCATGACAGGTCCGTCAAATTTCATCCCTCGTGCAGCAGATTCTTTATATAGCATGGAGAAAATGATAGCAACGCTATAATATAGCATGCATATACACTCATTTCCGAATATGCCATAAACACGAGGCGAGCCAGGCCTTTTAAGTCCAGGGACCGGCCACACAATGCGTGTGTCAAGTAATTGGTGTGTTGTGTTTGGGATAATTTATTCAGCGAAGAGTTTGTTGAGAAGTTGGGAGCGGTTATTGTAAAACTTCATAGGAAAAGGGTTACATACACAAGGCAGATGGAAAAACAATCTGTCTCATAGGTTATTTTTAACCTCGTGAACTGAACGTTAAAAATACTTTCTTTCTTTCTTAACACAATGATGAAGAGGATCACTTTTGAATTTGAATTGTATATTTTTTTTATAACTTGAATTCTATGCAAAGTATTGTATGGAAAAGTTTTGTCATATCATTAAAGTTAGGTTCCTGGTTTAAGTGTATTTATTTATTTTGATGTTTGATTTGTAATGTATTTATTTATTTTAATGTTTTCTTAAAATATTAAGAATATTTTTTAAGAGATATTTAAAATAAGTAGTTGTTTTGATGATGTAAAAGGATAAGGGATGACAAATATCTAAAATGAATGTGTTCGCAAAAGCTGCATCATATGCCTTGTGAATCCATTGACCCCACATCACAAATAAAAAGCTAAATAATCTCGACACTTAATTAAATAAAATTTGATGTAGTTGTAACTCCTCTTAATTTCACACAAAGTGGAATTTCATCCACTCTAGCCAATGACACTTTGATCATTCACAAACTTCTTTGCTTGTTCTCTTTGACTTTGAATTTCACAAATAGTGGAATTTCATCCACTCTAATCAATGACAATTTGATCATTTACAAACTTCTTTGATTATTCTCCTAGTTTCAGAAGTACTTTATAATTGTTAAAATTTCAAATATAATTATTA
Organism: Picea engelmannii; assembly: GCA_009831015.1. Classification (NCBI taxonomy): domain Eukaryota; kingdom Viridiplantae; phylum Streptophyta; class Pinopsida; order Pinales; family Pinaceae; genus Picea; species Picea engelmannii. The sequence continues at coordinate 20,494 of ML836975.1, read as the reverse complement.
AAAAACAATAAATATTTTATTATATTAATTTTTTTAATTACAAAATTAAATCAAAATTAAATAAATATAAAAAAAAATTAAAAATGCTTTTATATTAAAATTGTATTGATAAATCATTTGTATGGGGTGTTAGGGACTAGTATGGACCTAGACCTCGAGTTTGAAAGGTAGATGGACCCACTGGGTATTAATAACACTGTTAGTTGGCAGGTGAATCAAGGGCACGACTCAGCACAGTCAGCAAGTATGTTTGTTGGAGGGTCAATATTTTCCTTGGACGACGAGCTAGGGAGAAGTATCGAGACAAATCCAAGCCTCGAAGAAGTCGAAGGTACTAATGACAGGAATAGCAGGAGTTTAAACAGACGACGAGGAATCGCTACGTCAACAGGAGTGATTAATGAATTTGAGGGATTGAACTCTCATCTCGAGGTTCCACACACATATACCTAGGTGCATTCACGTGGCACCATAACTCAGCAGCATGTGGAGGAGGAGTGTCAGCACTCCATCTGTAGCCCCAACGTTTAATGCAATTTATTATGGGTCAGGCCATCTGTTAATGGAAACTATTACTCCTGACTCGATGGCAAAAGGAATGTGTTACAATCGTATTGCTCAGTCGGAAGGGTGGTGAGTTCACAAGTAGCTCCATCAGAGGAGTGCATTTGAGAATTATAGGGACATTTAGCTAGAAGGGAGGGCAGAGACCCTCCCACAGTTTGCGTGTGCTAGGCATAGACTTCACTTGGATGTCTAGGCAACAATGGCTCCAAAGCAGGGGTATCCAAGAGGCTATCGTCGAGGAGGATATTCGCCTCCAGAGTCTTCATTCCGCGAGCCTGGTAACAAAGCCTCGTCTTCAAGGGTGCAACCCGAAGCCTTTGACATAGCAAACTCCTTCTTTACTTCCATTCCTCCACATTTCCAAGACCATGTGGAAGAAGCGGAAGTAGTAGTCCACCAAGAGAGAACTATGAACACGAAGTAGGAGGTGGCAAAATCAACAATTCGCTAGATTCCGGACATGGGGACAACTCGGGCAAGGGAGACAAAGTATTGGAAGATAGTGGAGCTTTATTAGCATATAAAAAATATCTTGGGCCAGATGGTTTAGACTAGGGTGGAGGCTCAGAATACAATGCAGCTGCACTTGGATGGCCTTCACTTGATGATGAGTGAAATTCTATCTCGCTAGCCCCAGTCAAGCACAGTGGTGACAGCTTCATCACCGAGAAGTACAATAATTTCGGCCCTGGAACAGACCCAGGTTTGGTCAATGACGCTACCAGATCACTGAATCTTGTTTTGTCTTAATTTTGTAATGAATGATCAAAGAAGATCTCAGTCAGGGGCCAGTAGTAAATTCTCTATAGGGTGTTTTTTTTATTTTCTAGATCTTAAGACCTTGTTTAAAAATATTGGACAAACAGTTTGGACTGAGAAAGTCTACCTTTGCTACTGGTCTAGTTTCCCTAGTGGTAGACTAACAACAAAGATCGTCTGCTTGTATCATATTTTGCTAGATTAATAGAATTTTAGTCCAATATGCTTTAAAAAAATTGCACTGATAAATATATATTAAATATTTATTTAGAAATTGTTTAATAATATTTCATTGAAAAACTTATAATTATTATTATTGTTTTTAATACTAATGCATTTATGTATTGTATAATTTTTTTAATATTTCTTTATAATATTAATCATTATTTTATTTAAATTTCATTCTAAAATATTTGTAAAAAAATATTTTTGTAATATTAATATTCCTTTTACTTTAAAAATAATATTTGTAAAAACTCAATTTAACTAAAAGARGATTCTATGATACCATTTAATATTATATTAAATGATATTTTTAAAAATTAAATTAGGATCTTAATTACTCKATATTTAGATCAGATATTTGTGTTTTAAAATTTTTTAGAGATTTATTTTATGAAATCATTATACCCATGTTTTCTAAAAATTTTCATCTCGTCAAATAGTTTCAAAATATATATATATATACCCATTCCTAATTAGTATAAATATTTTTACATAATTATATTTATTCAATTAAAAGTCTTGCATTTTATGCTTTAATGAACCTCCTATAAATAAAATAAATGATAAGCCATCAATATATATATAAGTTAGTTTAAAAAAAAATCACACATATATTATACATGGATTAAAGATTCATTTTTTTTTTTTAAATTACTTTTTTTCTAAGAAAAAATTGCAATTATGTTATGAAAATCATATTTTTCAAGTGTTCAAAGCATAATATAAATAAAAATAGGTACAAGTGCATACCAATGTTTGTATTCGATTGCTAATTTACCTCATGCTAATCAATGTCTATACCTGAACTTGATTCCGACAGAAAATTCTATCTTTTTGGTTTTGATTTGGTCACCTTTTCTGCGGTGAATGATCTCAAGCATTGATCTATAATTTTTTGTGGATATTCTACTAAAATAGCTCGTCACAATGGATCTTACAATATTCTAAAATATGTTATTATGTGGTTTATTACCTTAGATCTCATATTTATTATTACTATCTCAACGCTCAAATTTATGGAAATAATTGAAATCAAAATGAAACAACAAGAAATTGAACACACCATCCACACAAATGAACACAAGATGTGACATGGGAAATCCGATATGGGAGAAAACCCTATTATAAGGTGAGGCATGTGATCTGCTCTTTTTTTCTCGGTTAAGAAATGCAAGTACAACGAATGTGACACTCACTACAAAGTTGCCATGAACATTATGGCCTAAATGGTTGCTAGATAATCTCCTACCTCCTATGTTATGCTTTAATATCCCACTCCTATATGTTATGCTCAACTATGGAACAATAACAATATCAAAAGAATGAAACCACTTCTCTTCCTAGCGACCTAGTATTTAACATAGACTAATAGTTATCTAGGGTTAGGGTTAGGGTTTTTGCATGCCTCAACACTCAATTAATGTTAGGGTTTTTGAACCTCTAGAATATTCTTGGAATTCCACACGTGTCTCACTCCACATGCGTGAGTAATGGGGGGTGACATGGCATCCACTTGGTACCATGGTGGTCAACAAGGTAGGCCAACTAGAGAGAGGCATAACATTCGCATACGAACTCTAGTTGAGGTGATTTTCACACTATTGGAAAGATTTGAATGTGTAGAACGCCATTGAGTGTTGAGAGCTATGTTCTCAAATATTTGAGCCCAAAAAGTGTCGTTTAATGCCTCAAACCGGTTCTATAAGGTTTTGAACCCAAATAACCAAACTAGGACTTGCCCCTAAAATGGGCCTTGCAAGCCAATTCCTCCAATTTTCCACCCATAAAGTGCCAAGATAGATGACAAATTATATAATGATCCATTCGGGATCATACCTCCCCATTTAGGTAGTATTTTGGTCCCCAAAATCTTTTACTAAATAAGGTGAGGAAAATTTTCCTCTACCTTCTCCTTGGAGTAACATTTGGCCTTGCATGGAAGTTTTCCTTTCAACCCTATCTACCAGAGTTCATGTTATCCATATTTGGTAGTTATGGGTTTCTTCTGCAAAACTATATCTTTTAGCAACTCTGCATGAGCCTCTAGTGCTATGTCCTCTATGGTAGGTAGAACCTTCTCCTTAGTTTCTAGATCCAACATGGAAGGCTCATAAAGTTTCAGATTTTACAATTTCATTGCTAAGTAAATGTGCATATATAGAGGTAGACTGAGTCTAGAGGAATTATCACCCACCTTCTCCAATACTTCAAAAGGACCATACCGCAAATCCTTAATATTCTTACCAGGACCCTGTAGTCTTTCTTTGTTAAAATGTAACAAAATTTGTCTCCCGCCTTAAATGCCTTCTCAATTTTGTGCTAATAATGTTGTGCCTTATACTTTTCTTGTGACTTCTTCAATGTCTCATGTACTTGAAAATGGATCTATCTAATCTTTTCAACATTTTTTTCTACTTTTAGTGCAATATATCTTATGATGTCTTCCCTCACTCCTCCTCGTTGTCCATATACACCATCCAAGGGAAAAGGTGGAAAATGCCCAAAGCAATTTTCAAAAGGGGACTTATTGGTGGAAGTGTGGACTACTATATTATAAGAGTGTTGAATATACATCGAACTTTTGTCCCATGTATTTCGATGCTTCTGATTACCCCTCAAAATCTGAACCAATGTCATGTTGACTACTTATATCTGCCCATATGTCCATGGATAGAAAGTTGTATATCTCTTAAAATTGGTGTCCATCTTTTCCCAAATTGTAATCTAAAAGGCACTGAGAATTCTGGTATCCCCATCTAAGATGATGCTCCTTGGTACCCCAAAGTGCATCCAAACCTGTTCAAAGAACATGTTTGTTGCTTCTTATCATTTTAGGGTCTTTTTGCAAGGCATAAGAATGCACATATTATTGAACCTATCAACTACCACAAATAGATAGTCATGTCTCTTAGTGGTTGTTCGAAAACCACCCACAAAATCCATGGAGATGTTATCCTAGGGTCTAGTGGGTACAAGAAAGAAATGGTATAAACCTTACTTTATATTATTATTCCTGCTAGAACAACAAAGTATGCATCCTTTAATAAATCGAGCTACATCTTCTTGAATTCTATGTCAATACACATGCCTATGTAAGTTTGCAATTGTCTCCCCAACACCAAAATTTCTTGCGACCTTGGAGGTGTGAGCCTCTCTTATAAGCTACAATCTTTCCCCTTTAAGAACACAGAGCTTGTCTAACTTGTAGAGAAACACATTCTAGAGATGATAATCAGCCTTATTGTCACCTTCTTATATAGGAATTTAGTCATGTAGCTACTAAAACACCTCTTTAAAGTCATCATATTCCATACATGCCTCTTTGTATGCATCATGATTAAAAGACTCCATGTGCACAAGAGTTCTCAAAGTTGTAATCTTGGATGTGGGTAATGTTTGGTTTGTTGAAGCTTACATCAAATGGTGCTTCCACTTCTTAACAACTAGAAAAGGGGTGTAGATTTCCTTCTCATACGTAGGGTAGTTCAAGACTCCAGTGTGAAATATTTCAAAGTGATAGCATACCAACTTACCTCCCTGCATCCAGACCTCGCTCATAGAATATCCACTTGCATCTATCTCCACTTCAAAAGGATTTTGCAAGTTAGGTAATGCAAGAACTAGTGCTTGATTGATCTTTCGTTTCAACTCATTGAAATCATTTTGTTGATTTTTATCCATTAGAAACTCTTACCACTGGCTATTATGGCATGAAGTGACATAGCTACAACTGAAAAGGGTACTATAAACTTCCATAGGTACTTCATTGCCCCAACAGAGCTCCTAACTTCAGCGACATTAGTAAGAACTAGCCACTTGAGAATGGCCTCCATCTTCGCAAGATCTATATTGAATTCCCCTCCACCAAACACGTACCCCAAATACACCAATGACTATTGAGAAAACTCACATTTCGTAAGGTTAGCCAATAGATGATGTTTTTTCAAAGCCTCTATCACCTGCATTAGATGTGAGATATGTTCTTCCTAAGTAGAGCTATAAACTAATATATAATCTAAGTGCACTACCACAAATTAATCTATATCATTCACCAAACACATAAATGTAGTTGATGCATTACAGAAACCAAAAGGCATTACCAACCATTCATATAGACCTTACATTGTCTTGAAGGCGGTCTTCTAGGTGTCTTCTTCTTTAAGTCATACCTAGTGATATCCTAATTTGAGATCCATCTTGGTGAAATACTTGGCATGCTACAACTGATCTACCAAATCAGCCATCCTAAGTAAAGGGCACCAATTCTTGAGGGTGATCTTGTTTAATTCTCTATAGTTGATAAACATTCACCAAGTATCATCTTTTTTGGGTACTATGATTGTAGGTGACCCATGAGGTGAGGTGCTTGGTTGAATTATTCCTTACTCCAACAACTTCTTTATAGGTGATAACCCTTTAGGCTCCTGAAATACTTCTCTATATGCCTACAACAACTCCTCCAACTAACATTTATGCTCTTTAGTATATCCCTCCAAAGATGCCTTTATTTGTATCGATTTAGAACATGGCTTATTCCCTCTTAACAAAAGTAATACAAACTTCCTACTATAACTAATCAATTTCTTAGCTTGGTTAGCAATTACCAAAGATATCTTGGATTTACCTTTGTGTGCATTGATGATGAAAGACTTCCCATCCTTGAACAGGCGCTACTAGTTTGCTCTCCTCATGAAGATTGCATCCCTCATATACATGTAGGGGATTCCAAACACTAACCACACACATAAAGCGATACTACATCTACCTCCACTTCATCAATATAGTCTGCACTTATAGAAAATTTGATCTTACATTGTTTAGTGACCTTGAGCAATTTGATCTTACATTGTTTAGTGACCTTGAGCTCTACATCCTTATTTACACATCCCAATGTATATGGGTTGGGATGATCATGAACATCCAATCCAAGTTGGTTGGCCAGATCTTCTTCTATGAGGTTGGATTGTGAAATGGAATCAAATATAACATCCATGATTTATTAATGGAAGGCTAATATCCTCTCTGTCTCACCAACACATAACTCTTTCAACAATTGAAATTTTTGCTCTCTTTTAGATAATTGTATAGAATTGAACAACCAAGCCGAGTCGACCAAATAAAGAGGAAGTTGTGTTGAAGACTGAGTCAAAGTAAATTAGATGAAAGGCGAGTCAAGCACATGCAAGTTGGGTAAAAAAGAGTCGAAAAATGCAAGTCAAGTTGAGTGAGTGAAAGGGCATCCGACCACTTGAAATTTGAGTCGAGCAATGAGGGTTCAGTCGACTTCTTTGCTAGTTGGGTCGATCACTGTCTAGATGACCAAAGGAGGTGAATCAACCCAATGAAAACCTTGGTCGAAAGGAAGGTGGATCTAGTCAAATAAACATCAATGTTGGTTGAATACAGATGAGGAAAACAACCAAAAATGTGGGGGTTGAGTAACCCAGTGGAACAAGTCAACCAAGCAGTCCAAATGACTATCTAGAGGGTGAATTTACTCTTCAATATCCAATAACACTTATTAGGGAAAATTAAATACTCCATGACAATTTTAAAATGTTTGGGGGGAGATTTTGGAACCCCACAATCAATAAAAATGCTCAGGGGAAATTTGTATATCCCACTGCAAATGAAAAACGTTCAGGAGTTGAGTTTGACATTTAGTGGTCAAGAAAAACGTCTATGCAAAATAACAGATGTTTAAAAACACCATATGGCAAAATATGGTCCATATATGACTTGTGGGAAAAGGAAAAAATGCCCCAACAAGTCGATAAAATGCAACATGTCGTACAGACCAAGTACTGACAACGACCAACACAAATTTGACTTTGAAAACAAAATTAGAAACTTCTAAATAGATTGCAACGACTCATAAAAGAGGGTCATCGATTTTCCAACTACCAACTGGATGTATGGGTATGGATTAAGAGTTGTTGGACAGATTTATTGACCCATGGGGGGCATACTAATATAAAAGTAAGCTCAAACAATAATTGGCACAAAGTTCTCTTTTGCTAAAACATACACAAAAGACCATTAAATTACAATGCACACCATTTACCATTCATAAACAAATACAACCACGACAATCATTAGACATAAACTCATAATTTACCCTGGAAACCCAAATGAGAAAACCAACATTCTTTTGGATTCGACCAGGCTCTTTATTATTCAACAATGGGCAAGTTACAGACTCTATGGTTCATCTCTATGCTCCTCAATGAAATCTGGGAAACCTATTTACATCATTCACAACCAAAGAACTCCTTTCTCATTGTGGGGAAACATGAAACAACAGACCGAGTCGATTGGGAGGATAGTTTGAAGGTCAAGTGTTTGCAACGCTTCAACTTCTCTCCAGTATGCTTCTTCTTCTTTTCTTTGTTTGTTTGTCTTTTCTCTCACATGGAAAAGGTCTTATTAACATCTCAATATTTACTTTTATACAATAATATACTGCCTGAATTTACATACAAAATTAGATATCAATCATGATGGCATGGGGCCCTCCATGCCAACAAGTCGATCTCCTTATTTGTCCATTTCCTTAAACTTTGTCTATGTTGATCACCTTAGATTCAATGTCAATAGCCAATTGTTCTTGTCGGATCCAATTCAAATTATACCTCCCCATTGGGAGGCTTTTGGTCCCCAAAAGATTCCAACGATAGATGAGGGAACTTGCTTGCAATCTGATTCCTCTCATACCACTTCACTTTCCTTGCAGTTTGCTCTTTGAGATCAATCTTCCACATTTCTTGTTGTCCTCTGCGAGTCGTCTGCTCCTTGTGCTGAAAATTTGTTTCTTCCTTCAACTCCTCAAGTCCATGAGGTGCAAGGTCTTCAATAGTCGAAATAACCTGTTGTTTTTCCTCCTCATCCAGCATGGAGGGTTCGAACAACTTCAAATTTTCCATGTTCACTACTGAGTTGATATGCATATAAGGTGGAAGTTCCAGTCAAAAGGCGTTCCCATTCACTTGCTCAATGATCTAAAATGGTCCATATCTAAGGCAATTGAGTTTCTTTGTTGCTCCTTGCAGTCATTCCTTATAGAGATAGAGCCAAACCTTGTATCCAACATAGAATTTATGATCCTCCCTATGTTGATCATGCATGACTTTATACAACTGTTGGCTCTTCTTGAGATGCTACTGAAACCTTAGATGTATATGCCTGATCTTGTCCATGAATTTTCTTGTATTTTGTTCTTCTCCTTGTTGTCTTGCTTCTTCCTTCTATTGTCCATGAACAATATCAAATGGTGAAGGAGGTAAATAGCCAAAACAAGTCTAAAATGAGACTTATTGGTGGAAGGATGAAGTGCTCTATTGTAAGAGTGTTATATGTAGACAATATGGTCATCCCAAGTCTTTGGATGTTTGTTGTTGTAAGCTCTCAAAAATTGCACCAGTGTCATGTTAACTACCTTGGTTTGTCTATCAATCTAAGGATGGAAGGCAGTGGAGTACTTCAACTTGGTATCCATTCTCTCCCAAATTGTTGTCCAAAATATGCCTAAGAACATGTTGTCTCGATCAGATACGATGGAGATTGGCAATCCAAAATGTACCTAGACATGGCTGAAAAATAGTTCAGTTGCCTCTCGTCCAAAGATTGTCTTCTTACAAGGAATGAGCACACACATTTTGTTGAAATAGTCTATCACAACGAACAACTAATCATGGCCTCTATGATTCATAGGTAAACCTCCAACAAAATCCATGGAGATGCTCTCCCAAGGTCTGCTTGGCACTGACAATGGCATGTATAAGCCAAGTTTTCAGTTGTGTGGCTTGCTAGTGCTGCAAAGAACACAACCTTTGACAAACTTTTCCATATGTTGTAACATCCTCATTTTCAAGCACCAAACTAGTAATGTATATCGTAAATGTAATGTGTGTGGTCGAGTGCCAAACACATGTAATATGTAAATGATGTAAATTGAATATAATGAATAAGATGTATCGCCAAATACAGATGGACACATACGAAGATTTGGGGGATAAGTATCCACAAGAGAGGGAAGGGGTCCAATGGGGGGGAGAGTTTACCCATGTCTATTAAACCAAAACCCATTTCCTATTTCTTTCTAAATTGTCCTTACCATGAACATTCCATTAGTTGTTGAGTGTTCTAGAGCCCAATCATTGAATTCGTTGAAGAGGGTTGGTGTGAGATTCACTTCCCATAGTTATTGAGAGCATGGAGGTTGAGTACAATCAGCTTGGGAAAGAGTGCAAGTCAATCAAACAAGAGAAAGAGAAGAAAACTTGTATGGGTAGGAGACCAGAATTACACATTCACGTTTTTTGGCATAGAGAGTAGTTTTACATGGATTGTTTTGGCCAACAATGGAGTTATGAGTGTTGAAGCTTGAATGTAGTTGTTGTGGACATGTTGGGTTGTTGTTTAGAGTTGTAATCTTTGGATAAAGTGGTTGTGTGCCTTGGAGTGATGTGTTGCTCAAAATTCATCCAAGGAAACACACGTTTTGTTGTTGGGTGAATTTGTGTTGCAGTTGTATAATTATTGAGGTCCCAACAAGTAGATTTCTTGTCCAATCTGTGTTGGAAGCCCTCGAGGGGAGTGGAAAGGTCTGAGGAATTGTGAGTAGTGAAGGGGGATTCCATCCCTTCGGTTGTGCAGGTTGAGGGGAAGAGAGTTGGTGGACTGGAATTAGCAGTGAGATTGATTGTTGAGAAGGGGACATTTTCCTGCCTTAGGGACGTCTGTCTCTTATGGATTCATAGACCTAGTTTGGGGGTGGATTGCCATTGAGATTTGGAACAACAAGCCTACGGTTGGGAGGAACATTCGTCGTCTGCAACGAGTTGCACATTTTCATAAGAAATTATTCTTATCTATCATCTTGATTTGTGTTAAATGAAGATATATTTGTTGTGCATTTTACTCTGAGTTATATTTGGTTAATGTTTCTTAATGTGAGCAGAAAGATGCATTAATGTCTCTATTTTATGGTTGAATAATGTTGTATGTATCTAGTTGTTGATGTGCACAGTAAGAGTAAATATATATTTGTGTTTTTATTGAGTATGGAGAACTGAATGAACTCGAATGTCATGTTGTGTGTTATTTTTTGCATTTAGATTTAGTATCAAAAAAACAAATTGGGTCATTTTAGCAGTGACGTGACCCAACTAGCGGTTGGGTATGTTACAGAGCGGTATCAAAGCCATTGGTTCAACATTGGACCTGTATGGGCCAAGAACCAAAAAAAATTGGTGAAATTCGTTGTTGCAGACTTCGGTCTATGAAAATTTGGGAAAAAATGGAAATATGAGAGCGAGATCCTCAATTTCATGAGCAAAATCTAAGTTTAAATGACTCGGGACGGTCTAGGAGAGGTTCAATGGAGTAAATTTGTCGGATGCAGATATGAATTTGACCTGGAAGAGTCAAAATTCAAGTTTTAATGTTCGTTGTAGCGCTAGACAAAGTTCAACGAATCGATGGTCGAGATCGTGTTTGATCTCAAGATCAATGGCCTAGATTAGTTGTGATAAATTTAAAAATTTATAAGGTTTTGGACCTTGGTCGTTTGAAAGGTTGAGTAGATTGACGACCAGGATTCATTTTCAGCAGTTGGCAAAATGAAATAGATCGACGGTCTGGGTTCATTTCGATCATTGGAAGGTTGGAGGAGAATCAACAACCAAGATCATCTTGAGTAAGAGATCGACGACCTAGATTCACCTGGAATTTTATAAAAAATTGCTAAGTGTTTAATCTTTCCAATAGAATTAGTCGATGGTTGAATCGACGAGTTTGGTGAAGAGTTGGATTAATCGACCAAAAGAAGTCTTTGATAGCCAATGGTCGACGGTCGGGGATCGATGGATTTTGGAAAAAGTATCACGTGTCCAAAATAAATCTTCGATGATCAATGATCGGGCATCGACAGAATTGGGTGAAGTTAGATAAGATCAACGATCGAGATCATTTTTGAATGGAAGATCAACGGTCCAAATTCATCCGGAGTTTAGTCAAAAAAATTCTAAGTGTTGAAATTCACCAACAAAATTTGTCGATGGCCAATGATTAGGGATCGATAGAACTTGGCCAAGGTTTCATGCATCGGAAGGGAATTGTCGATATTCGATGGTTGATGATCAGGGATTCACAAAATTTGGCGAGAGTTTTCATTTCACCGAGAAAAATATCCAATTGTCAATGGCCGATGATTGGTAATCGAAAGATTTAGCGGAGTGTTTTAAGTCTTCCAAGAAAAGTTGTGAATTGTCGATGAAGTAAAAGAGGATGATGACATCATCATCGACATGTCATGCCACGTCAACAAATTTGATACATCGAGATGATGTGTGCCATATTATCATCTATGTGTCATGTCATGTCAACATAGTTGCCACGTCAGACAAGAGTTGGTCGATCGTCGATGGTCAGGGATCGGTGAGATTTGTGAGCAACATTTGTTTGCAAAGAGAAATGGATGATGGTCGATGATCGGGCTTTGGGCAGATCGGTGGGCAAGTTCAGTTTGAAAAAAAGAATCTTTGATCGATGATCGTCGATGTAGAGCGGGTCAACGGTCTAGATTTATTCCAATTTTGAGATCGATGGCCCATATTAGAGGACTGTTAAATTAGTAAAACAGTCAAATTCTTAAGAAATTTTCAGGTTTTTGAAGGGCATTAACTTGCGGGCTGATTTTGAGGCCCTAAATGACGTTTTTAAGCAATCAAAACCCACGATTAAAAAGTGAAACAATGTACAATTGTATCTTTAGCTTAAATAAAATATCTTGGAGAGATCTATCCAATGAGCTATCCCGAGTGCAAAACAGAGCTCGTATGAGAAAGTTACAGCTAAAACAGTTGAGGTAAAATTTCGACACCGAATTACTTCCAGAGAGCATAACTCCTTACTCATAAGTTTGTTTGAGGCACAAGAGTAGTCTATGGAAATATTATGTTCCATAGAAGATAAACTTGAAGCCATATTTTGGATCACAGCATGTTAAAATGTGCAAGAAGAGAAATAAGACACCTATAGCATACAGGGATAAATCGGGAAAAATAGTCAAAACTTCTCCAGACCATAACTTTTAGCTCAGAGCTCGGATTTTAGCAAACGAATAGTCATTGGAAAGGTATTGAAGAGGATAAGACATATATACATCCATAATTTTGATTTGGGCGATAAAATTTATCAGGAAGTTATAAAATAGATTTATGCAGGAGTAAAAGAGTGGAAATTGCAACTTGTAAATGTTGTTACTTTTCACTTAAAACTCAGAATGAGGCAAGAATACAACCATTGGAAAGTTGTTTAAGAGAAGAATGCATTTAAGGAATCAGATTTTGGAATAATTCATTAATATTATTCACAATTTGAAATGAAGAATGACATGTAATCTAATTAATAAATATTCTGCAATATGCTTAATTATAACAATTATTCCATGCACATTCTTGCAGAATTAAAGATACAGACCTTAGTTCCTATATGAGAACTAGAGATATGGATGATGCACAAGGGTATTACAACCATGAAGAAGAAATCAAAGGTCTACATGTCAGCATGGGTAATGCTGAGACCAAGTTTAATGGAAGAAGAAATGAGAATGAGCCTGTAACTATGAGAAGCATGCAAAGAGAAGTGCAGAGATATAGGGTTGATAATGAGAGGATCACGAAGGATTAAGAAGAGATACTTCAAAGCCTAAATATGTTGTAGAAGAAAGTTAACAAGGATTTTGGCACAAAGCAGAAATCCAGTGCAAGGCGTGTGGAAGCGTCCAGATCTCATGATAGGAGGGATGATCATGGACAATTGTAATGTCCCTCCTTATGGTTGTTATAAATTTTACTTATTGTTGTAATATTCTTGGTGAATTTAGGTCTATGAATTTTGTCAAAAAGTTTGCAAATATACCCAATTTCCACTGTAAATCCCCCTTTTAGTTTGTTGTCATTTACTTGTGGTGTAGGAATTTTGTCAAACACTTGGTTGACACACTCCCAACCCATTATAAAGACCACTTGTTATTGTTGATTTAGTTTTATGGTTGTTGATCTGATTTCTCTAGTTCAGGAATATTGCCAAACACTTTGAAAACATTCCCCAAATACCCTTTAATGATCCATTTTATACTGTGGTTATGTTTTGAGTGTGTTGTTGGTTGAATTCTTTTGACAAACAATTTGTTGATATGCTCAAAACCCCCTCATTTGGTTGTTGTAGAAATTTAGGTGTATTTCTGGTTGGTGACTTTTGTCAAACACTTGGGTTGTAGGTTCCAATCCACTATAGAACACCTCTTATTTCTACTATTATAATTATGGTTTGATTGCTAATATATTTATGATGTTTGCATTGGATTTTATGTGCCAAATAGAGTTAAGGTTACAAGCAATATAAATGGTAACAAAAGCGTAAATGAACATTAAATAAACAAATTGTTATAATAGAAA
>ML836974.1:37858-56824 GCA_009831015.1 Picea engelmannii | reverse complement strand
TAGGTCTTTGACCATCCTCCCCACGCAGATTGAGCTCGGATTTGATGTCAAATCGACTTGGGAGCCGATCCATTAGTGGTTGGGAGGCCGACCAGCTTCATAAATGCGCCGTTTGGCAGGCGCGCGGGTTTTGCACCCCACAGACGCGCATATGCGCCCTATGTATGAATATAATGCGTGCATGCGCTAGTTTACCATGGGCGCGGTGCGCTTTTTAATCTTTTTAGCCAACTTTGTATAGTTTTGGCCCTTTTGATGTGCTGTGGAGTTAATCCTTGTGCCATGGATGATTGTTTTTCTGTGTTGATGATGTTGAGTTCTTGTCGCCCTGTGCGGACGAAATTTCAGTGATAACAGGCGTCTATAGCCTCGACAGGGATGTCAATTACCCCACTCTGACGCCTCTACCATGTCCAAGAAATTTTAGTATAAACGAAGGGAAATTATGACTGATATCAAAATTTATACCTAATAAGTTTCTTTAACCCGACATCACTTCGTTGCCAACAGGACTGTTCAGTAACCTAACGAAGTTGTCCTGGAATCATGTATGCATTTTCCCACTGCTAGCAGATCTGTTCAGTATATCGGTGGGTTTACAAGTACTTCCCACAACTCTCTAGAAATTATTTTCAATTCGGCGTAAATTTAATGGATTTTCAGAAGAGCAGGGTGATGCTGAAAATTTCAGTTTTTAGAACACTTGATATTTTTTAGCCTCTAATTTATTGCATGATAACCTTCATTACAATCTGAAATTAGTTTTCTGATGAGACTAATTTTTCGAGGACAGGAAGGCATACTTGAGTTGTTTTGTTTAAAACATGGACATCGTAAAGAGATTTAATGATGGTCGTGTCTACTCATAATTATAAAGTGAAACCAGGAAACCTAACCTGAACATAAAGTTTCTTCAGTGAATCTACATTTCAAAAGTTACAACATTGATGCTCTGAAAGACCTTAACTATTTCTTCATAGTGAGGCATTATGGTTTCCCTTCATGAAACAAAAGGTGACACTGATATAAGCTTATCCAGAGATCAACGAAAACAAACAAAATGAAAAGAACCAAAAACCAGAAAACAAAATGAAAATAGAAAATATATGTACAAAGGTGGGTTTGAAATTTATCAGGAAAAATACTTCTTGAGAGCCTGGCCAGTCACTGGGAAGGTTTCTGGCTGTCCCTATAAACTTTGTAGATGGAAGGAGTTGGGTCCTAGTTTTTCATCGATTACGAAAGGACCGAACCATGGGTTCTGGAACTTGGTGTGTTCCCCTTTTCCTTTGTGAGGTTTATCCCACTTGAGAACCAAATCTCCTACCTCGAAGTTTCTATCCAAAGCAGAGTTTGAATCAGGCCAGCCTTTCACAATCTGTTGATGTTGATCCAGTCTCTCCTTTGCTTGTGCTCTTTCTTCTTCTAGTTTCAACAAGGAATTAATTCAACTTTCAATAGGAGGGCAATCCTCTTCTTGAAATTTATGCGATAATTGCAGAGAGGGAAGCAGAACATGAGGAGGGAGAATTTCTTCTCTTCCGTAGATGAGAAAGAAAGGATAATTACCAACAGAGGTCTTCAGAGTCACCCTATCATCCCAGAGTGCATTAAAAAGTGTGTTGTTCCAGTTCTTGTGGTTTTCAGAAACTGTCTTCTTGATGATCTTGATCAAATTTTTATTCATTGATTCTATTAGGTCGTTTCCTTAGGGTAATAGCTGGCAGAATACTTAAGTTTGATCCCTTTCTCTAAATAAAAATCACTCATATTGAGGGACAAAAAGTAATAAGCATTATCGAAGACCAAACATTCAGGAATGTCGAATCTAGTAATGATATTCGTGTCAAGGAAATATATCACCTGATTAGTGTTTACCACTTTCAGCGGTGCATCCTCGGACCATATGGTAGAATAATATGTTGTTGTAATGATGTATTTACGCTGCTATGAAGAAGTGTGGTTAATTGGCCCTATGATGTTGAGACCCCACTACTGAAAAGGTGAATCTATCGAAACAGGTTGCAAAGGAAATGCTGCCTTTCTTACTCGTCCAACATCCTTTTGGAAGATTATGCATTTACAACATAATGCATGGTAATATTTGAATAATGTGGGCCAATAGTACCCAGCTCTTAATACTTTGTGAGCTATGGTGTTTCCACCAAAATTCCCACCGGCTTCACCTGCATGAAGTTCAGATAATATTCTCTCTGCTTCATCCCTTTCTAAACATGGCATGAGAACGCTATCAAAATTCTTTCGGAATAATACGTCATTTATGAACTGGAAAGGTGTAGATTTTAGTCTTAGTACTCTTATTGTTTTTGGATTGAGATGGCGGGGAGAAGAACCGTGTGTTAAATAAAACTTAATATCATCAAACCAAGATTTAGTGACAACTTGTCTACAGCTGATTTGTTTCCTGTCATGTTGATCTACAGTTAAGGAAATGATTTGACTTTCTTGTTCATTAACCGAATCAGTAACTAGTTTACATAGGCCTTGACCTCTGATAATAAGTGCAAGGGTTATTTCGAGGTCATATTCTTGTAACGAATTCATCAAGTTTTCCCTTTTTCACCCAATTCCTTTTGTACTAACAAGTTTCTGATAGCAGGATAAGGGACAATGAATTTAGTTCTGGATTTCAACAAATATGATCAGAAGTGTTTCATTGCTTTGAAAACTGCATAAGCTTGTTGATCTATAGCTGGGTAGTTAAGAGATGCTCCTTTGAAAGTTGAGATCATGAAGGCAATAGGGATTTCATTTCTTTCAGCGTTCTTTTGGGTTAGGACAACAACATAAGATCGATCAGAGGCGAAAGTGTAAAGAGTGAAATATTGTGAGAAATCAGGACTCATCAAGGAAGGGGCTTCAATTATCACTTTTTTGATAGATTCAAAAGATTCACCTTATTGGGGTCCCCAACGATACTGAGTATCCTTTTTAATTAAATTTTGCAAAGGCCTTACCATTTCTGAGAAACTTGGGACAAACCTTCTTACAAAGTTAATCTTTCCTAGAAATGACTGCATGGTTTTCTTGGAAGAGGGAGGGGAGAGTTTAGCAATATCTCGAGTTCTTTCAATATCGATAATCATTCCATCTTTGGATACTATGAACCCGAGTAATTTTCCTTTCTCAACTACAAATACTGATTTCTTAGGGTTTTGAGATATGCCATACTTGCGACATCATTCCAGGACAGTTGTAAGGTGAGACAAATGGTCCTTCTTGTTTTTAGAGAAAACAGTCATAAAGATAGACCACTACTGATTGATTTAGGAGGCCACAAAAGGAAATGTCCATTTCTCTTTGAAAAGTGGCCTCGGCATTTATAAGCCCAAAAGGCATCTTCCTGTAGGCGTAGGTGCCCCATGGGGTATGAAAAGTGGTTTTGAGTTGATCCAAGGGAGACATTAGGACTTGGTTGTATCCCAAAAAACCATCTAACAAAGACAGTCTTTCAGAACCAGAGACTTGTTGGATAATTTGTTCCATTGGTGGAACAGGATAATTATATTTGTCTGAAGCTCGGTTCAAGTTATGGAAATCAACACAGAGTCGGATTTCACCGCTCTTCTTCCTTGCAGGAACTATATTAGACACCAATTGTGTGTGTCTCACCGAGAAAGTTATCTTTGCATTTAATAATTTATTTAATTCTTTCTTGACAGTGGGTTCCAACTTAGGGTGCATCTTTCTCAGCTTCTGCTGAAAAGGTTGAGTCTCGGGTTTCATGGGGATGACATGTTGTATGATATTAGGATAAAAAAAATTCAGATCATCATATGTCCAGGAGAAAACGTCTTTAAATTCCTTAAACAATTTTATAAAATCATATCGTTCTTACTCAGAACATCATTTTCCTAGATTAATGTTGTTATCATTGAAATTTTTTCCTCAAATGGTTACAGGAATACAGCATCTTCAAACAACTATTAGTTCACCCATGGACCAAAAATGACCAAAAATGCATTCCAAAAAGGCCCAAAGCTATACAATCAACAATAAAATCAGCACGCCCTAAAACTACACAAGGAGCACGCACACATGCGCCATTCAAAAATGCAAGAAAATGAGAACATGTGCATGATGTACAACTGTGGATGTAAAAAACCATGCATCCCTCAAAACGGTTCATTT
Organism: Picea engelmannii; assembly: GCA_009831015.1. Taxonomy (NCBI): domain Eukaryota; kingdom Viridiplantae; phylum Streptophyta; class Pinopsida; order Pinales; family Pinaceae; genus Picea; species Picea engelmannii. Next base: position 52,672 of record ML836974.1, on the reverse strand, counting down.
ATGATATTGGTCGGCCTCCCACCCACTTCTCGTTCAGCTTCCAAGTCGATTTGACATCCAAATCTCGGTTGAATCCAGCTAGGTAGCTGGTCAAAGACCTAAGGGTGCCATAAATGGCCCCTTGTTTGAATAATGCCTCAAAGTTATTCTATAAAAAGAGGCCATGGGTGCACTACATTTTCAAGGAATTCATTTGCATTTTTATGCTGTTGATATTCTCTTGGAGGATCTTATTTCCTCATCAAGAGCATGCTAGCATCATTTCAATTAGCCATTCATATCACCTCTAGATTGAATGTTCTTTGGATTCTCTTCACCATTTCATTTTAGTTCCTTATTTGTAAGAAAAGCTCAATATTTGGGGGTCCAAGAGCCCTCCCTTGGTCGAAGAGGGGACCCAAAGTCTCCCTTTCTCTTTGGTGTTTTCTTTCCACTAATACAATCCTTTCTATTGGTGGCATGAACCTTGTTTATTTATTGTTCTAATTTCCTTATGCACTCTAGTTTAATTGATTTTATCCTTCTTAGTTTAATTCTTTGCTTATATTTTATGATTTACACTTCTAACTCTTTCCTCTATTGTTGTCTTTCCTAGCTGACCCAACTGGGCTTGTAAGCACCCTTATTTTGCTCATTTAGGTGACAAAAGAGGTGCAATAGATTGGTGACTCTGCTGGGGAAAGGTATCAATTTCCTACCCCATTTGGGTTATTTTAGCTCTTCTTTTTGTTTATTTAACCTGCAGGGACCATAACCGGCCCAATTCGACCTGCACAAAGTCAAATTCAAAGCTGAGTTGAGACAATTTCGTTAGGAATTTTCTTCACGATCGTGTGTCAAACGTGCGCGGGTTTTTCAAACCACAAGTGCATCTTCAGTGCATGTGCATCGAACCCATTGTTATTCACAGAACACCCAATACACCTGCGCCCAAATGTCACTTTCAACCTGCGCATTGGTGTCATATGTGCCCCTGTCTACTCTGAGACCCGCGGATCTGCTCAAAAAATTACACATTGTAAGGTTTTTTGATCTGTGGAGGGCCCATAGCCTTCTTAAAATTGATTCCATGCATATTGTAATATGCACCACACTTACATTCCCTCTCCATATAAAGGGATTATTCAAAACATAGGCACTTAGGGGTTAAAATCATTATTTTTCCTCTTTTTTGTTTGTCATTTTTCCACATGGATGGCTTGCTTTGACTAAAGTTAAGTTGGAATCATTCTACATCACATATAAAACTTGCATTGGGACCATAAATTGGATATCAATCATTGAGTATGCTCTTCTCTCGCACCCTAAAGCGATCTTGAGAATCAGAAAGAGATTGAAGGAAAATTTCATCTACCTTAAAAAGACAAAAATATTTAGGAGAGGACAACAACCCCCTCGGGACTCCTCTTAGTTTATTTTTCAAACACATCTTAAAATTGTAAGGGCCCATACATGCCAACATGCTACAAATATAGGATAGTGATTGAAGTTTACTTTCTTAGATTAAATCCCTAGGGAAGTTTAAAGGTTTTGTAATGGGTCCATACATGCCCACATATGCACAATATAAGATAGTTTCAAAGCTTTCTTAGATTAAATCACATTAGGGAGTTAAAGGAATAGTAAGGACTCACATGTCCACATGCTAGTTTCCTAGGGACTTTAAAATTCTGCAAGGTTTTACCAATGACATTTAGTTAATTGGGTAATCAAGACTTGTAAGGACCAATTGAAGTCCACATGCAGCAAGGTGACACCTAATTTATTAAAAATATCGGCACACTTTCACTTGTTCACACACAAAAGTCACTACTCACTCACATAGTTTTTCATCTCGAAACGTGGAGGTTGAAGTAAGTTTCCTCCAGAGGTATTCTAAAACACCCCACCCTTTTCTTGACGAAACTATCCACTCCCCCTTAATTTCAACGAGATTGGCTCACATCCCCAATCTCTCAAACAACCACATCTAAATTTTTTCTAAAAACTCACTAAGTTTTCCTCCATAAGAGGTGCCAAAAGAAATTTTTTAGTCTATGTAGGATTTTAGGGATAGGCATCTAAATAATTCCTCGTTGTCTGGTTCTCACATATTCAAACAATAGAAGTTGTCAAATAGGAAAATTTAAATCCTCCAATTCAAGTGTTCCTACACCATAAGGTAGGGAGATACTCGTGAAGGATTGAAGGTTGATGTCCGGTTGTTCTGTGCATCCCCCCTTGAGGCACCCACCTCTTGGACGGGATCCAGCCCGTGACCCATTTCTTAGGCTGGAAATCTAAATGTCGCACTTTGACCGAGGTACCTAGTGAACAAATTTTAGGACATCTACCCAGGTGGCAATTGTGGGCTGCAATTTCACCTTGATCAAATTTTGTGTGGCTATTGGGAAATATCGCCAGCTCTTTTGGGATATGCACCCTCTACCCCTCATTATAACTGATTACTTCATCCTTCACTAGTTCCTCTTCCGGTGGCTTTAGACCCCATTGTTGAGTGCTATTGGAAGGTCTGGTGTTGTTTGAGAGGAATGATGTTACGTCTTTTAGGACACGAGCATTTGTTTTCTTTGTTCTCCCACATGGACAAAATCCACCTAACCACATGTATACTTCTTTATTTTATGTATGTTGTTCTTTTAATTACATACGATTGTGAGATATATTGTGGAGGTCCAAGTTATACAAAGTCTCTTGTTCATTAAATTTTCTCTCATCACCATTTGCACACATCCACTTTGCTAGTCGTACATCATAGGGGACCCATAGAATCCTTGTCGTTCCAGACGCTTGCTAAATATCCCTCCATTCCTCGGGGGAGTTCATAGTCTTGCAAACTCATCAGTCAAACTTTCCCACACCCCTATGAGTGCTAATGTCTTGGGATCATCTTTTCTTGGTTCCACTTTGCTTGGGTCCACTTCCTAAGGTCCAACATCCCCACACTCTCCTTTACCCGAAAGTAGGGGGGCAACTTCTTCTCAAGGGGGGAGTACAAACCCACCTCGTCCCCCTCAAGGGTCAGATACGCAAAACACTCACACCATGGTTGGGACTAATCCTCTGCCACCACCTCAGATGCCATACTTGGATTCCCTCAACATACCAGATCTGACTAAACCCACCAATGATCCTATATTGCACAACCCCACATGGCCTGCAATGCCCACAAAAATGCCTTTAGATATCCCCAAGTTTGAAGGAAAACCGGGAGACGATCCTCCCAACCATATCATGACATTCCACTTATGGTTCTCTTCAAACAGCATCACAGACGATTCCATCCGATTAAGGTTATTTCAATGCACACTCACTGTCCCATCAACTAAGTGGTATGTAGAAGAAAAATTTTGATCCCATGTGACCTTTGAGTCCTTGGTCAAAGCTTTATTGACCTTCTTTCAACTACCAATCCATCATGACAATGGCCTTGAACTACTCTCAGAATTTAAACAAACCTCTGCCATGCACATCGTTGACCACATTCACGAATGGCATCGGCGACGTAGTCTCTACAAAGATGAAGCTACTCCACAACAATGTCTCAATTGGTTCCTCAAAACACTTGTTTCCCTCCTTGCCAAAGACATAGCTGCCACCTTCCCCTAGTCTGAACAAGAATCCATTAGTAAGTCCCAATAGTTCAAAATTATTTACTCACAGTCAGGGTACTTATATATGGTCCTACACGATGCCCTGAGACCCGTGCCATTCAACCAGGACAAACTTGGGATGTCTCACTCAACATATGGATTGATTGGTAGCACTACACACCACAATTCACATCCCCAACAACCACCAATGTATGGCACACCTCAATATCCACCAGCATATGGCAGACCCCCTTATTATAATCCTCCCCCTTATCCACAACCATACCCCTTAACCTTTCCTCCACCCACCAGCAGACCACCACCAGCACCCACAATACACCCCACAACCCAACCTAATTTTGGTACCCCCTCTACCTTTGCTTACACCCTAAACACTAGTGAAAGAGTCACACCTTCCTACACATCCTATGGATCATTACCACAGAATAATTTGTACTTTCCTTTCCCTGCCCCCCCCCAGCCCATTCCCTCCCCACACAGATAACCACATGCTGGGGTTAATTTTGTTCAACCCTCCCCGATTCAGCAGTATCAAAATTTTGAATAGTGGAATACAGTTAATCCATCCCATCAGTCAAACAATGACAAGAAGAAAGGAAAAAATTGAAACAATAATAATCCCGGACCAGGAGAAAACCAGAACCAACCCCAGTCGAACCACCCTGGCGGGGGCAACCAAAACCAAGGGAACCAGAACCCCCAAGGGGGGAAATAACCACAAACTCCAAGGGAAGATCAACAAAAATATTTGGACAAAATTCCCTTGTGCCCTTTGTGGTGAGTATGGCCATTATACTCACCATTTCACTCAAATAGCAGACTTTAAATGGATGAAAGCATCTGGAAATGGACCATGTCCCCTAGTACCGCTTGCCCGCAGCAGGCCCCACAAAAATATGTAAAGCACCCACCCCCAGCCATGTTGCAAAACCCCATACCACATCAATGGGTTATGAACACCTAACAAGAGCTACAACCTGCCTCACCACAAGCAGGACCATATCACAACCTAGGAACTTTTGCAGATCGAACTATCCTCCTCACTAGTGAGGAAGAAATCCTTCTACAAACGTGCGATTGTCAATACAACGCACCCTCTGACCCTAATCCCACTATTTCAAAGGCCACCCCAGTCACGATTGTCCCACCTTTGATGATTTTGCGCCCTAATACTGAAACACCTCTTCGCATCCCTCACATCCCATTATGCAGGAATGTCCACAACCCTCAAGCTAGGGCATCCCACAATTATAGTCTGGTCTATGACTTGGCACAATCCCCCACTGCCATGTCAGTCTTAGAAGTTATTCAAACCTATCCTACTCAATGGAAATCATTACTTTAAGCCTTGGGGGCAGTTGACCCTACCGATACTCGACTCGTCACATTTGATATCGACAGTGGAGAACCCCGTCTCCCTGCTCTTGTCACTTTTCAAATACCAGTTAAAATCCGGAATATCACAATCCACAGCTGCATTATCGATGAAGGTGCATCCACTTACATCATGTCCAAAACCTTATGGCATAAAATTGGCTCTCTAGAGCTAATACCCTCCGCCATTACTCTGAGGTATTATGACAGATGACCCTCATCTCTAGAGGGGCTCTTCCAAAATGTCCCCGTCAAACTCGGGGGAAAAAACATCCTTATTGACATCGAGGTTATCGATACCCCACTCGAGTATAATATTTTGTTTGGTTGTAGCTACATGTATACTATGAAGGCAGTCGCCTCTTCCATGTTCTGAACCATGATGTTTCCCCATAATGGAAAGATCATTATGATCGATCAAGTATCACATTATGAGCCTAACCCTTCATCCAACATTGAAAACATCCTCCCTTTTGTCCACACTAATCCAGATGCCTATCCACTCATCGAGATGGGCCCCATAATTTTTATGGACCCATCCTTGCTAGGGAGATACCACAGAGCACCACCGCTCATCCATCCCTCAGCACAAGTATGTGTCGTTTCCACCAACGAAATGACAACTGAATATACTCTCCCTCCCACTGAGGCCTCTTTCACCGTTGACGTCCCACTAGTCACAAAATACCTCCCTCAGGAATCTCCTGGAACTTGTTCAGCTCTACCCATTCCTAATCTTCCCCTCCCCTAGGGCCATATCTCGGTTTGGTAAACAATCCCCCAAGACATTAGCCAAATCCCTTTATTTTACCCCCCACTAGGTGTACAAGCTTTCCAGGTGGCCGCAACACTCACCCTTCCTAACATGGTGTTGGAAATCCCAGTCTAGTATCTACATCCACCTAAGATGGTCCCTCAACCATCCCTCCATCCCTAAACAGAAGGAATCCTGATGAAGATTCCCATACTTACCCCCACCATCCCACCCACACTCCCACTCACTAGCACCCCTTCTACAGCTGGGGGCAGATAGAAAAAGAAAGAGCCCACCACTCCACTTCCCCCACTTGTCCAAACTCCTTGAATGCTATGCGAGAAAGACTCACACCCCACCAACAAATGCCCATCTCTACCTAAGCTATGCAATCTAATTCAACTCCCTTGAGAACCACCACCGCTCGTTGCTTCATCCAGTACTACCTCTATCTCCCCTAACACAAATAGAAAAGGATTGAAAACCAAATTTGCATGCACCATCTATTCAAAATATGGCCATTACACACACCATTGTCTAGCATTACCTCAATTCCAGCAGATGATAATAGCCGTATGCCAATGCTTTCAGAAATAACCCACCCCAACACATATCATCGACATCCATTATGTCATGACCTCAGTCAATGAATGTATTATATGCCCCTGCTCTCTATGTGAATCACTTGATCATTTCACGTATCAATGTCCTATGATCATTGAATACAGGCGTCACCAACTGAACCTTATTCAAAACCCTACACCCCCTCCAGTAGGACCAGTGAGTACCCCTACCCCATTAATTGATGTGGTTCATATCTTCTCACCAGAACCTGAGGTACTCCCTACTCCCCCATGGTTCCTGGATGATTTATATGACGATTTTCCCCCAAATCCCCCAAATTCTCCAATTCATTTCCCCACAAAAATTCTACGCCCGACTACTGTTTTCAACCCACAATATCTCGATATTTGGTTTATGTAAAGTGAACCATCACAACCTCCTTGCGATACCCCCTCTCCATCGCTACTACCAAAACACAACCTCACGATGACCGTCACTGAAAATACTCCTCTCGATCCCCTATATTTTCGACAGTTTCACTGCGACAAAGACATCCTTGAGGAGTTAACTAAACCCAATTTCCCATGGGATGCGCTCCACCACAGAGCACTTTTTCCTTCACATGAGGCCTTCGCGCCTCCTGACCAAAACCCCATATATGCAATAAAAACCAAATAATTTCTCCCAATGGGGTATATAGATTGGTTCAATAACCCTATCCCTTCCCCTGATGCTTTTGAAGAAGGCAATATGGCCAATATTTCCCCCACCATCAAAATCGATATTTCCATCAAATATGGGGTCATAGAGGAAATCACCATTGGCGCTGCATGCTCTCCTGAAGAAATCATCGCCTACAAATCTCTCTTCTAGGAATACCGGGACATTTTTTCTTGGTCATACACAGAGATCCCTGGCCTTGATTCCTCTACTGTCGAACATCTTATAGACACCTGGCCTGATATCACACCTATTCATCAAAAACAATGTCCACTACACCCATCCAAAGTAGCGCCATCAAGGCTTAAATTGACAAATTAGGCTTTGTAGGGTTCATATACCCCATCGTATATACATCATGGGTCTCTAACCTCGTCCCTGTCAACAAAAAATAGGGCATTATCTGTGTTTGTATGAAATTTCATGATCTCAATCATGCCTGTCCCAAATAAAAGTTTCCAATGCCATTTATCAACCAAATTATCAATGATTGCGCTGGTCATGAGGCTCTATCCTTCATGGACAGTTTCTCTGGATACAACTAAATTCAAATTCACCCAGCCGATCAGTACAAAACTGCATTCACTACCCCCCTGGGGCACTTTTGTGTATCGTGTCATGCCTTTCAGCCTCAAGAACATAGGAGCCATTTTCCAACGCACCATGACATACATTTTTCATGATCTGGCTCAAATCATTCTCACCTACTTGGACGATCTCAGCGCTTGCTCCAAAAAATGCACTCAACACCTGAATGACTTACGCATTGTATTCCATAGGTTTCGTCAGTACAATATCCGATTGAATCCCATCAATTGTGTATTTTGTGTCACTGTTGGATGCCTCCTTGGGTTCATCGTCTCCCAACACAGCATCACAGTCGACCCCCTCAAGGTCCAAGCCATCACAAAAATTCCCCCACCACGAAATTTACGCCAACTGCAAAGCCTACAAGGAAAAGATAACTTTTTATGTCACTTTTTCCCTGATTATACCACTCGGTCACATGGTTTCCTTCGCCTCTTACATCATGATATCCCATTCCAATGGGACGAACATGCCCAAAACCCCCTCTACGGCCCTCTGTATTGGCCCTACCCAAAAACATAAACCCTAATTCTATGCAGGAGGATATGAAAACTAACCTGAATCTCGTTGATCCTAAATTGGCTGCCTCAATCTCTTGGAATCTCCAAATCTCCTCTCAAATCGCTCATCCACTCAATAAGACAGCAGGTACAAATGAGGTGGCTTTGTGGGCCCTACAGCTATATATAGTCCATTTTTCCAAATTTCCAAACTCAATTATGAGAGCTTCGGGTGCCCATTTTTCGATCTGTCTTCAGCCACGGGATCAAGACCCCATTACCTACCTAATTCCATTCCCCGGGCAATTTTCCATTCTCAACTCCGAAGGGATATTTTTCTCATATTACACTTAGGTACGCATGTTTACATTATTGAATAACTGTTATATGATCTTTTCTCTTCAGATATCGTTCACGTCGGGTATTTGGTTTTTGTGTGTGTAGGTGCTTGATCGCCATATGGCAGTAGTATCCCTTCAGGTATATCTTCAAAACTAGCATATAGTCATTCCCTCTGAATCTCAAAATGCATTTCTCAGTCACACCCTCTGATCTTTGCCTCTAGGATCCCTATATCTGGCTCTGCAGTACTATCACCTTCACTGCATTTCGGTATTGTCACCCGGTAGCACCCCCCCCCCTCCCTCCCCACATGATTTGTCCCATTCATAGCTCCCCTAGGAATTTTGACACTCATGTTGTTTCCACCCTTTAGGGATGGGAGTCCCAATAGCCTTACATAATGACGACAACCGGCCACATACTCCTCCTCCCCATTTTTCTAACCTACCCCAAATGGACTCCCAGGTCACTTCATCATGGTTCTATTCTGATTTCACCCCTGTAGTATCATTAACCATCCATTTCATCCACCGTCAGTTTTCCCCTATGTAGATTGTCCTCCATACGTTAACCTAATACAAAAACCTGCCTATGGGGCCCTAACCCTCCACTTGTTTTCCAAGCAACTTGCGCCATCATCAGGCCAAGCCATCTTACACTGGGGCACCCGTTTCTGTATATGCACAATTGTCCCAACTTATTCTTTTTTCTTTTGATAATTTTACAAACCCTTTTTCCACATTTTCATAGCTTTCTGTTGTCTCCTTTAGCGACCTTCCTTTTTCGGCAAAGCAACCCTTGTCTCCCTTGGTTGGGTCATCTTTCACTTCGCAACATCAATGACACTATCCATAAAACCCCGATCATATTACAACCCATACACCTTTTTTATCTCTGTGTTTTTCCATTGTGGCATGCCTCTGGCACAACTCATCCTCATCTAGTCGTCCCCCTGGCGCTAGATTCATTTTTACGATTGCTACCACTTTGCATATCTCCCCAACCAAGGGCAGTCTTGAGTTTCACTGCATCTTGAATTTGTTCATATACCTTATTGGAGCCGCCTTTGATTTTTAGCCTTTTTTTTAATTTTTATATCTTAATGTTTGAAATTGAAAGTTGGTTTTGGTTTCTTCCTTTATTTTCCCCAAAATATCAGAAGTCTCATCACGCAAGCAGCGACGGTTATCATACTCTTAAGGAAAGATTTATTTTTTCAATCGTCTAAACGAGTCTCTACTTTTTAACCTCGGGATGTCGCATGTCGGAAGTTATAAATCACATAGTTTACAAGTCCCGAGGGGAAAAACAACAAAATAGTTTTAAAAAAAGTTTACCCAAATCAGTACCGAGAGTAAAGATACTCTAAACCATAGTTAAGCATCATTGGGATTTCGTGTCTCGGCGTTTTCTAGCTCCAAAAGTCTTACCATCAAAACACCGATAGCCGAAACCACGAGATTCTTGTTTTAGTAACCCGGGTTAATGATTAAAGGTAAAACGTTTAGCCGCGGTTGTTATCGGACTAATCGGTAGGTGTGGACTCTAACAGATCTCCCTAGATCCACCTGGATCTAGAACAAAATAGGACAGGACATGACTCTTTCTCTAAGTTTTGACCATTGAATTAGCTAGTAGGGAGGAACAACTAACATACCTTTGTATTGCTTCCTAGCGTCTCTGTTGCTCTTGCTTCACTCTGGTGCTCTCGTGAGCTCAAGACAAAGACAACACAAACCAACCAAAGTGAAGATAGAAAAATATATTCAACTGTCAACTTACGTGTATGATCAAGGAATTACACAATAAAGTGAGAATAGATTTATGGGAAAGGGACATGCCACTGTATCATATTAATTGAAAGTAGAAGATTACAACTTGATCGCCTTGATGTCACAAACTTCGTTTCGATGGCTCTTGGCTCCAACACACACACTTGCTCAATCCTTGCATGAAGAAGATCAAATCCTCTTGATAAACTTGCTAGAGTCTCCAAGCTCCTGTTCAAGCTAATTCCTTCACACAATTCTTTCACCAATTCTCTAATGAATCTTGCTTAACCTTTTCCATGAGAATTCCATCAATATATAGGAGATAATGAGATGGTTACTTGGATAAGAATGATCCCACAATATTAGGGAATCCAGTACAAGGATAACCATTCGAATTCCAACCCATTCTTCTAGAAGATTCCCTTCTAGAACCCTCGAGAATTCATCTTTTTCCAATCTTTAGAGAAGGTTCGCACCCTAGCTATGTAGCACAGTGCGAGAAGTTTTCACCCTAGCTTAAAGCATCCTACGAGAATGGGTCATTCTCGCACCCTGGGATATTAGCAACCTATGAACTCTCTTCAAAAGTGAGTTTTCTGGGAAGAGATGAATATCACTTTTCTCAGGAGAAAGTTCTTATGAGAAGCCTGAGTACACCAACATCAATACATCATCATGATGACCAAAATTATGGGTAACAAAATTCCCCCCAAAGTATGAGGCCGGAACCAGTGAAAACCGAAAGACTTTGTAAACTGCATGTGTGTGTCAAAAACCAGGAGCGCACCTAATCAGAAACCTCTGAACAACCAAGCATCTACAGAATATCAAATATACCAATTCTGAGGTAGGAATTCCCATACTCAGATCACAGACGGATGACATTGTAGACATAGGTCATGGCCACCAATCATACATTGTGGATCCATGCCATCAAAACATAGCATAGCCACTAGGAATACACTGTGGATCTATGCGAGAAAATTCAAATTAAGATGACATAGCCACGAGACATACAAAGTGGATCTATGTGTCGCAAATTATACATACTCCATCACAACCTGGACAAAGATATGATATCCAAGGTCTTCAATCTCATTGCCCAAAAGTACAAATCTAACCATGTGATTACATGCGTTGAAGTCGAACATGGCAGAAACCACTTGATTACTGGTCATTGATGAAACCGTTAACAAGTGCGAGGGAAATCACCATTGATGTCAATGACTCCCAAGGTACTCTAGTACAATCCATCGAGTATGAATGAGTGATTTTAAGTCAAACATTTGATGAAATATTTCGATCATGGGTCAATGATGTAAACCCATTGTTTAAAGCTAGAAAACCTACCATTGAGGCATGCAGGTTCCAGAGTACCAAAAATTTCAAAGTCTTGATTCTAGATAATGAGTTGAGGTCGACGGAAAAAAACTCATCAGAGGAGGGCCTTAAAGTATCCCCCATCAATGACACAAAATGAGTAACAGATTTTGAAGGTGGAACAGAGTATGATGTAAGTTGGACTGGACACGGGGAAGGCCGACACAGAGAGAATGGACAACTACAAATGGCCGACTCAATAAACGTTTCGGATGAACTTCTCTTGAACATATGAATGACACGACCAATGATTTAGCAGCATTGACTCAGAGACAACACAGGGTATGAACTTGTATCATATCGAATGAGAGACAAATGGATTTCCCAAACCAACTTCAAATAATGAATAGGGGGTGTCACGTTCCAGAGCGACGCTTACTGCCAATCAATATGAAGATGAAAACATATTCCTTTCCCAAATTTTCCCCCACCATTTCTGGCGAGTACCTCTTTATTTGTACGCAATCTTGAGGAGGATAACATATGCTTGTTGATATAATCTTATCCTTCGGATAAGTCCTTCAGAGTATTTTTAACGAACCCTAGGAAGGAGTGGTTCGGTCCCATGAAGGGTCTGTCAATGTTTATTTAATGAGTCCAGAGATAGAAAACTCGAAGGTTTTTCATGATTATAGAGTCTGGAAAAACACTCAAAAGAGAACTCTCTTAGTTCCTTTTTCGTAAAATAGTCTAATAAGACCGAAAAAGAGATAAATTATTGCTCACCATACGCTTTATTCAAATACTTTATCGAGCATGAAAATAGCAAGGTCGCTCGACTATCTTTTCATGTTTAGAGAGTATGAAAAGAGCTTAAACAGGACTCTAGGGGGGTTCCTTTTTTGTATAACCTTGTTGAGCCCGAAAAAGTGATAAAAATATGCTCGATCGCATTCTCATGTATTTTCAAGCGTGAGAACGGACAAAGACCAAGCTCGAGGTTTTATACAAAAACCATAAAAAACAATCAAAACACGCGATGAAAAAAGAAAAATTATGTCTGCATCCCTGTATATGAACATTGAAGTCATTATGCTTGCAAAAGCTACTCTCAAAAATACATTAGGGTTTAGGCTTTAATCAATAAATAATTATAAAAAATTCAAATAACACGGTAAAAGTAAATATAAAGAAATAAAAACACTTTTTACATATCATTTTCACTTTTCACTATTGGAGCCAAAAAACCCCTCTTTTACCCTCAAAATTCGGTGTCAGATTGCGGGAGTTACGAGCATCCATTCAACGAGCCGTCAACGACAGTGAGGTAGGCTCTTTGTCCTCTACTCTTTCATGGTTTTATTTTGAATTTTCATTGGTAAAAACTCATTTTTGAGTTGGTTTTATGAGCCATACTTGCGCTCAGCCATTCTCACAGGTGGGCTACACAGGACCTGCAAGAATGGGTCATTCTCGCAGGTGAGCACATAGCAGCCTGCGAGGTTCTCGCATTGTGCCTAAAGGGCACCTGCGAGAACTGCAAAGCATAAAAGTTTTTAAAAAAATTGCACAATGAAAGAGAACCAATTCATGAATAGAGTTGCTAATCTTCTTCTTGTGCTTCTTATGTAGGTAGTTGGACATCAAAATGGTTCTTGAATGGCGTGAAAGGGAACACGAAGAAGACAATGCCATTTCCAGAAATCATCCACCCACTATTGCCGCTTTGAGAAACTGTGAATTTCTGAAGAACTTTTGTATCCCAGGCATGAGGGCCCAAGTCAGTTTATTATAGTACCTTGTGCACATGTGGTATCCCGATCAGTAGGTATTCCATGTAGGGGTCCACACACTGTCCTTAGATATTGAGGACATTTAATTCTTGACTGGATTGTCACGGTGAGGGTACCACATGAACCTGACTGGTAGCAAAGGTGGTGGGCTACCTATGAGTGAGTACTGTTGCTTACACTATGTTCCCAAGGCAGAGAGGAAGAAAGGGAAAGTAGCTATTTGGAGAGTACGGGATTTGACCCTCTGTACTATCTTGTTCACCATAGCTCAGATGGCTAGGATCTCCACTCCTCACATGGCGCTCCAGAGTTACTTTCAGTATGCTATAGAGTGTACTGAACCTCGGGTTTTTAACTAGGCAGATGTTGTGCTTCGTAGCATGAAAAACCAGTTGACCAAATGCAGACGAGGAAACCTGAAGCAATTCATGTATGGATCTTTGTTAGTTTCCTTCTTTCTCGAGAGGGTTCCATTACTGAGGCACTGGCTACGACCACAAATGTTGATGGTCGACGATTATGTTTATGCCGGGTTGGATTTCCAAGGAGATCTGGACTTAGTCCTATCGGAGGATGCTTAGTGGGGGGAACTTGGCAAGAAGTACACACATTTTTCCCTTTTTAAATGTTTTTGTCAATTTTATTATATGCAAATGTTTTTTTTTATATGTTCGTCCAAAGACTAAATACAAAATTCATTTTTTGTAATGACACAGATGTGGGACCTTACTGACCTCCTGGTACTTCTCCCATTCAGCGGTGAGGAGAGGTAGTGCCAGTGCCACAATGGGGCGCCAAGGATTATCAAGCAGTGGAACAAAACCTAGAGGGTTTGACAACAAATATTCCAGACATGCCTCTTGGAGAGGTTCAACGACATCATCAGCATCACATAGTAGGAGTGTCAGAGTCCACAGGCTGACTACTCCATAGAGTTTCCTGGGCAGTTGTATGTTACCATGAACGTCATCCATGATGTCATTTTGTAGAAGCTATGAGCTTCAGATTTTGACATTTTGGTCTTCGGACAAATTTTTTTTGTAAAAAACTCTTTTGATCGTTATATATACATATGGCTTCTACCGGTTTATTTTTAATAACCAAATACTTGAATACAAAATATCACAATAGATCCAAAGATATCCGAATACAATCACCACACCAAATATATGAAACCATATAGAAAACCACAACTTCATTATAGAAACCCTTGAGGTAGGGAAACGCCGTACAATGGATCCTATTATGGAAGGGATCTTCTTCTATTCACTTGCCTCTTCGAGGGGGAAACCTCCTAATGAGCTTTGGCTCCAAATACAATACTTCTCTCCATGTCTCATTACATTGCTTGAACCCATTTATATAGTGCTACCATCACCTAAGAACATTCTAGAGGAGGAATCTTCTAGAAGTAGAACCTTCTAAGAAGTCCTCTTACATTTATTATATCTAATTACCCATTTATTATATCTA
>ML836974.1:10524-27533 GCA_009831015.1 Picea engelmannii | reverse complement strand
GTAAGTTTCCTCCAAAGGGATTCCGAAAAAACCCCACCCTTTTCTTGACAAAACTATCCACTCCCATTTTTAATCAACGAGGTTGGTTTGCACCCCCAACCTCCCAAAACAACTACATCTAAAATATTTCTAAAATCTCACTATGTTTTCCTCCACAGGAGGTGCCAAAAGAATTTTTTTAGTCTAGGTAGGATTTCGGGGATAGGCATCCAAATAACTCCCCGTTATCTGGTTCTCACATTGTCAAAACCATAGAAGTTGTCAAATAGGGAACTGAAAATCCTCCAAGCCAAGTGTTCCTAATACCATAAGGCAGGGAGATACCCATGAAGGGTTGAAGGCCGAGGTCCAGTTGTTCTATGCGTCCCCCCTTGAGGCACCCACCTCTTGGATGGGATCCATCCCGTGACCCATTTCTTAGGCCGAAAATCTAAATGTCGCACTTTGACCGAGGTACCTAGTGACCAAATTTTAGGACATCTACCCAGGTGGAAATTGTGGGTTGCAATTGCACCTTGATTGGATTTTGTGTGGCTATTGGGAAATATCTCCAGCTCTTTCAGGATATGCCCCATTTACCCCTCATTATAACCAATTATTTCATCCTTCACTAGTTTCTCTTCTAGTGACTTCAGACCCCACTGTTGAGTACTATTGGAAGACCCAGTGCTATTTGAGAGGAAGGAAATTACGTCTTCTAGGACACGAGCATTTGATTTCTTTTTGATTCCCCACGTGAATAAAACCCACTTACCCACATCTATATGTTTCTTTTTCAAAACAGATTTTATGTATGATGCACATCTGATTACAGTTTGATTTGGATATATATATTGTGTAACACTCACCACAAAGACTCTTGTTTCTATATTACTCTCACCACTCTTTGAACACATTCACGTAGCTAGTCGGACATCATAGGGGAACCACAGAACCCTCGTCATTCACAATGCTTTCTAAACCTCCCTCCTATCTTAGGGGGAGTGTCTAGTCTTGCCCACTCATTGGCACCTCCTTCACACACTCCTATGAGTGCTACTATTTTAGGATCAACTTTGCCTGGTTCTACATTACTTGGGTCCACTTTCCAAAGCCATCTGTTCACTCGCTCTCCTTTACACGGAAGCGGGGGACCCACTTCTTCTCAAGAAGGAAGCACCAACCCACCTAGCCCCCCTCAAGGGTCAGGTTCACAACACACTCACACCATGGCCAGAGCTAATCCTCCCCCCCCACTACAGATGCCATATTTGGCCTCTCTCAACATACCGGATCTCAGCAAACTCACCAATGATCCTATATTGCATGACCCCACATGGCCTGCAATGCCCACTAAACTACCTTCAGACATACCAAAGTTTGAAGGAAAGGCAGGCGATGACCCTTCCAACCATGTGATGACCTTTCACCTATGGTGCTCCTATAATAACATTATGGATGATTCCATTAGACTATGATTATTTCAATGCACACTAACTGGCCCATCGGCCAAATGGTATGTAGAAGAAAAATCAGGGTCCCACGCAAATTGTGAGTCATTAGCCAAAGCATTCTTGACCTTCTTCCAATTACCCATCCGCCACGACAATGGTCTAGAACTACTTTCTAATTTCAAACAAACCTCAGCCACACATATCACTGACCACATTCACGAGTGGCATAGGCGACGTAGTTTGTGAAAAAAAGAAACCACCAAGCAACGGTGTCTCGACTGGTTTCTTAGATCACTTGTCTCTCTCCTCGGTAAGGATGTAGCTTCCACCTTCCCTCAATTCGAAGAGGAATCCATCAGTAAGGCCCAATAATATGACCTCATCTATGCACAGTCAGGGTACTTATACACTGTACTTCCTGATCTTCCAAAACCTATGCCATTTGGCCAAGACAAACTTGGGATGTCTCACTCCACAGATGGACTGATTGGTACCACCACTCACCACGGTCCATAACCCCAACCACTACCGATGTATGGAACACCTCAATACCCATTGGCATACGGGGGCACTTTTGTTAAGTACCTATACTAGATCTACAAATATACTTCAATAATACCAAGAATAAACCATAAACCATTCACCATAAAATGAACACAAGAAATAGAGAAAACCCTTGAGGTAGGGTAACACCATATATTAATCTTTATGGAAGGATAAAACTCCTCAAGTAATCCTTGTTTGTACAATCACAATATTCTTCACTATGTTTCATTACATTTCCTAGACTTCTTTATATAGCTCTCCCTATCTCCTAGGAACCTTCTAGAGAGCCTTCTCACATTTATTACATCCAACTACCATAGTGGGCCTTTATTAATATAGTGGGCCTAGTCCACCTTACATTGAATGACCACATTCCCATATATTAAATGACTTCCACTAATAACACATAACTACATTCCCATTGGGTAACTCCCTAGGTACCCCATATTACCTCCCTAGGTATACCACAACTTCTTATTACCCCCCACCCCCTTATCAACAACCATACCCTATTGCTATACCTCCACCCATCAGTGGACCACCACCAACACCCCCCATACATCCACCTATTCAAACAAACTCTAGTACTCCCTCTACCTCAGCTTATAGTACTAGTGAAAGCACTACGCCTTCATATGTACCTTATGGATCGTTACCACCACAGAATCCGTACTTCCCATTTCCTGGTCCTCCACAACCCATGGCTCCCCCCCATCCTCATGCGGGGGTGAATTTTTTTCAACCCTCTGTCGTTCAACAATACCAAAAAATTGAACAATTGAATACAACCAATCCAACCCATCCATCGAACAATGCCAAGAAGAAAGCATAGAATAGGAATAACAACAACCCAGGTCAAGGTGGGAATCAACCCCAACAACACCAATCCACTGGGGGAAACTAGAACCAGGGGCATCAAAACCCCTAGGGGGTAATAATAATAAATGCCAAGGGAGAAATAACAATAATGTTAAAACCAACTTCCCTTGTTCCCTTTGTGGTGAGTTCATCCATTACACTCATCATTTCCCTCAAATCACTGATTTCAAATGGTTGAAAGACTCTGGTAGTCTTCCCCATCCTTCAACACCACCTACCCCCCAGCAGGCACCACAACAATATGTACAACAACCCCCTCCTGTCATGCTGCAAAATCCTATTCCACATCAAGGTGTGATAAACACCCAATAGGATACACGACATCCCTCACCTCAGGTGGGACAATACTTCAACCCCAACAATCCAGCAGATCGCACAATTCTCCTCACTAGTGAGGAAGAAATCCTTCTGCAAACACATAATCATCAGTATCATGCACCTGATGAGTCTCCTCCTATCCCTCTAGAGACAAACCCTACATCGATGGGACCCCCATTGGTGATTCCTCGCCCTACCATTGAGCCACCTCTTCACATCCCTCGCATCCCATTGCGCAGGAACGTCCACAACCCACAGGCTAGGGAAGCTCATAACTATAGTTTGGTAGACGACTTAGCACAATCCCCGACTGCCATGTCAGTTTTGGAGGTCCTCTAGACTTTTCCTACTCAGTGGAAATCATTACTTTCTGCCTTGGGGGCATTCGACCCCACAGATACCCGACTCATTACCTTTGATCTTGACAGCGGAGAACCTCGTCTTCCCGCCTTGATCGCTTTTCAAATACCAGTAAAAATACGGAACATCACAGTTCATCGATGTATCATCGATGAAGGTGTATCTACATGCATTATGTCCAAAACGGTATGGTAGAAGATTGGTTCCCCCGAACTCATACCCTCTGCCATAACTTTACAAGCTTATGACGGATGACCATCGTCTCTTGAAGGGATCTTCCAAAATGTCCCCGTCGAACTAGGGGGCAAGACTATTCTCATCGACATCGAAGTTATCGATGCCCCACTCACTTATAATATCCTGTTCGGTTGTAGCTACATGTACGCTATGAAGGCAGTGGCATCTTCTGTCTTTTGTACAATGGTGTTCCCTCACAATGGGAAGATTGTTACTATTGACCAAGTCTCACATTACAAGCCTAATCCATCTGCCAACATCGATAACATTCTTCCTCTCATCCACACAAGCCATGATTCATACCCACTCATCAAGATGGGTCCTGGGATTTCTAACGATCCATCCTTGTTAGGAATGTACCATGGAGCACCACCACTCCTTCATCCTTCCAATCAAGTATGCGTCATATCATTTAACGGAACTCACACAGAGGAAACCCTTCCTCCTACAGAGGCTTCTATCATATCTGACGTCCCACTCATCGCAGAACCCCCCCTCAAGAACCTTTTGGACACTCTTCAACCCCACCAATCCATGATTCCACCTCTCCCCAAGGACATATCCCAGTTTGGGAGATAGTTCCCCAAGCCATCACCCAAATTCCCTTCTTTTACTCTCCACCAGGTATCGAAGATTTTCAGGTAGCCACAATGCTCACCCTACCTAATATGGTGTTAGCAATCCTAGTTTGGTATTTACACCCACTAGAGATGGTCCCTCGACCATCCCTTCCCCCCAAAAAAGAAGGAATCCCCATGATGATTCCCATACTTACTCCCACGACACCCCCACTCACTAACCCCCCTGCCACAGCTAGGGGCAGGAGAAAGAAGAAGAATCCCATAGCTCCACTTCCTCCATGCATCCCACCACCTTATGCACTATGTGAGAAAGAGGGACACCCAACCAACAACTTCCCATCTCTACCAAAGTTACAAAATTTGATTCCACTCAATCACACTCCCCCAACACTCGCCACTATAGCTAGTCCTGCTACTACCACCCCCCCTTCCAGTAATAAAGGGTTGCGACCAAATTCACTTGTGCTATATGTTCAGAATATGGCCATTATACCCACCATTTCCCAACACTTCCATGCTTTCGGTAGACATTAGCCACAGTACGCTAGAGCTTCCAGAGCAACCCCAGTCCTGTTACATCCTCCTCCACCAATATCACTGACATTCGGTATGTCACCACTTCAGTCAATGAACGTATGAGACGCCCTTTCTCTCTCTGTGATTCATTAGCTCATTTTACATACTAGTGTCCTATGATCCTTGAATACAGGAAATGACAATTGACCTTGCTTCCACGGCCCACAGAGGCGATAATTGACATTACCTCATCGCTAGAGGATCTTCATGTCATTTCTCCTAAACCCGAGGCCCTTCCAACACCTCCCTGGTTCTTAAACGACTTATCTGAGGATACACCCCCCAACCCCCCCAACTCTCCCACTCATTTCCCTACGGACATTTTACACCCAAATACCATGGGTACCCCTCAGTACTTTAATATATGGTTTATGTCGAGTGAAACCTCACCATCTCCTAACATTGTTCCCCCTGCTTCTTCACCAGGGGCAAACCACACAACCATCATCACTGATATCACTCCTCAAGACCCCTTGTATTCCTGTCACTTCCAATGCAACAAAGAAATCCTCGAAGAGTTAAACCACCCAGACCTCCCCTGGGATGCACTACACCACCGCACACTCTTCTCTCCACAGGAAGCCTCCATGCCTCCTAACCAAAACCCCATTTACACGGTCGAAACCAAGGATTTTATCCCATCAAGGCCTATCGACTGGTTCAAAAACCCCATTCTTGCCCCTGATGATTTTGAATAAGGAAACATTGCCAACATTTCCCCAACCATTAAAATTGACATTTCCATTAAAAATGGCATCATCGAGAAAATCACTATTGGAGCTGCTTGCACTCCTCAGGAAATCACCGCATATAAATCCATATTCCAAGAATATTGGGATATTTTTTCCTAGTCATACATGGAAATGTCTGGCCTCGATCCCTCCATCGTCGAACATCGCATCAACACCTGGCCCTACATTACACCAGTTCATCAAAAACAACGACTGCTACACCCATCCAAAGATGCATCCATCAAAGCTGAAATTCACAAATTATGTGTTGTCGGGTTCATTTACCCCATCGCCTATACCTCATGGGTTTCCAGCCCTGTACCTGTTAACAAAAAATAGGGCACTATCCATGTTTTCACTGACTTTCAAGATCTCAATCACGTGTGTCCCAAAGACAAATTTCCCACACCTTTCATCGATCAAATTATTGACGACTGCGCAGGCCACGAGGCTCTATCCTTTATGGATGGATTCTCTGGTAATAATCAAATTCAAATTCACCCAGCCGACCAATATAAAACTGCATTCACTACCCCTTGGGGTACTTTTTCATATTGTGTCATGCCTTTCATCTTAAAGAGTACTGGGGCAACTTTCCAGCGAGCCATGAAATACATCTTTCACGATCTGGCACATATCATCCTCGCCTACTTGGATGACCTCACAGCTCGATCCAAGAAACGCACCCAACATCTCGATTATTTACAAATCATCTTTCAACGGTGTCATCAGTACAACATGCGCTTGAATCCTCTCAAGTGTGTGTTCTGTGTCACTGCAGGGCGCCTCCTCATATTTATTGTTTCCCAAAGCGGTATTACCATCGACCCCCTCAAAGTCCAAGAAATCACCAAAATTCCACCTCCTTGGAATTTACGTCAACTTCAGAGCCTACAGGGCAAAGATAACTTTCTTAGATTATTTGTCCCAGATTATGCCATACGTGCACACGGTTTCCTTCGCTTACTATGTCACGACATCCCATTTCACTGGGATGACCATGCCCAATAGTCATTTGACAATCTTAAAACAACACTTTCAAATGCACCTTTAATTAGTGCACCTGACTACAATCGCACTTATATCCTCTACATATCGGCATCAACTGTATCAATAGCCGACATTCTTGTCTAGCTAGGTGATGAAAATCATGAACATGTCATTTATTACATTAGTAAAAACCTCTCAGGGCGACCCTTTAAGTATAAACACGAAGAGAAACTTGCTCTAGAAGTCATCCTCGCAGTCCAAAATCTGCGCCACTACATTCTGCTTTGAACAACAAAGTTCACCACAGATTCCAACCCTATGCAGTACTTTCTCAGTCGTCGACAAGTTAATAGAAAATTTGCTCGATGGATCATTATCCTTCAGGATTACGACCTCGAGTTCTCAAAACCTAAGAGTAAGAATGCCCTCGTTCTCGTTGAACTTGTCACAACCCTCCCCTCTGACGCCACCAGTACCCCCATCAACACCGACTTTCCTGATGAACATCTCTTTTACATCACTTCGGATGATCCTTGGTACGATGACCTCCTCGTCTGCCTCAGAACTCAAAAGTTCGGTAACCACCTTTCACGAGATGATCGTCGTTGTATTTGACATCAGGCCCCCCGCTACCTCCTCATCGGAGACATCCTATACCAACGGGGAGTCGACACCATTCTTCGATGAATCTTGACTATTGATGAAGCCGATAGAGTTTTAAATGACTGCCACAACGGTGCATGTGGGGGCCATCTGTCATGCATATCCACTGCTCAGAAGATTATCCGATCCGATTACTTTTGGCCTACCTTGTTTCACGATTGCATTCATGTCGTGAAATGATGTGAGCAATGTTAGATCTACGCCAATAAATCCTGGGCTCCCCCCACTCTTCTTCATCCCGTCATCCCTGTCGGCCCTTTTTGTAAATGGGGCATCAAATTCATGACTTGTAATCCCCCCTCCAGCAATGGTCACAAATAAATTGTTGTCGCCATTGATTACTTCACCAAATGGGCAGAAGCTATGCCCACCTTCAACAACACCACTAATACTGCAACACATTTTTTCTTTAACCACGTCATATCCCACTTTGGAGTACCCCTCCAACTCATTTCCGATCATGGGAAACACTTCGAGAATGAGATCTTCGTTAAACTCTCATCTCAGTTAGGATTCTCTCACGAGTTTGCCTCACCATATTACCCTTAGTATAATGGATAGGTTGAAGCAGTTAACAAAGTCCTCAAGACCATGTTACAGTGCACGGTTAATAAACATAAAACCAATTGGCATCATATGTTATTTTCCACGCTATGGGCTTACCGTACAGCTATGAAAATAGCTACTAGTTTCACACCATTTCATCTAGTCCATGGGGTTGAGGCCACTCTTACCATTGAGTGAAAAATTCTCACCTTATGCACTGCAATTGAGCTATTACCTGACAATTCTCCAATGGAGCAGCGCTTGCTGAACTTGGAGTCTCTAAATGAATATCGTCAATATTCCTTACAGAACAATGAGGCAGCTAAAAAATGATCCAAGGCTACCTTTGATCGCTATGTCAACCTTCACTCATTTCGTGAAGGCGACCTCGTCCTAGCTTACGATATCTCTCATGATACCTTTGGCAATGGAAAATTTGAGTCACTCTGGCATGGCCCATACATTATTCAACATTGCCTCACCAAAGGCGCATACATCCTAGCCTCCCCTAAAGGCCTCTCTCTCAAAGAACCCGTCAACGGGTTGTATCTCAAGAAATTTTACACTTAAACGTAGTCATTCTACTTTAGGTTATTTATTTTATAGTGTTTTTAATCTTTTTCCCTCCCTCACATCTAAACTATCCTTTGTGCTATTGACAGATGCTTCCTACACCAGCCTACCACATCGGTTACGCCGACGACACCAACTGTTGGACACAAAATCTCGCTTCGGCTGCTTGGGATCTCTACACCCCCTCACATGAAATGCTCCATTCGAGTGGCATATGTTTAGGTTCAACAACCAACAACCAAGCCAAATACACAGTCGTCATTGGCCTCCTAGCCGATGCCCAACATCATCATATTCATCACCTTAGCGTCTTCCTCGACTCTCAACTAGTTGTACTCCAGCTCAAAATGTGTACCGCGTCCGTGATCCTTACCTCTTTTGCAAATACCTGCAGGTTAAACTTTTATCTCAACATTTTGATTCCATTACATTTACACATATTCCAAGACAATTGAATCAAATTACGGATAACCTAGCTAATATTGTGTTAGACTGGCATATATCACATCAAGCTACCTCTACACATACATAAACATATAACACAAACTGTCATCACATATATAGATTAGTCATCATCAATAGATTAACAAAACACATGTAAACACCACATAGATCTCAAAAATGTATACTCATGTATATATCAAAAGGTCCACAGTGTCATCCAACTGTTTACATACAAAAATACAACTATCCACAGGCCAATGAAGCACCTTGGTACAAAATGGGCTCACCATCCTATACACAAAAAATATATATACATCAATGCATAGAGCACCACTCACGGTTCCTCTAGAGCACCACCGCCTACTCCTCCCTCAGGTGGTGGTGGCCCACCACCACCTACCCCAGGCGGTGGTGGTCCACCCCCTACCGACCCCTCCTGCCCTGGCGGCAGTCATCCGGTCTTCATCGCAGCAGCCACAGTTGCTCGTCGAACTATGGCCTGCCATGGTGGTGGCACCCCCACACACTACTCCAGGAAATCCTCATCCTAGATGTGAGACCATATGCCCTCAGGAACATCCTGTAACACCGCCTCTAGAGGAAGGTGTATGTCCTCAAAATCCACTCCGATAGCCATCGGAGGAGCATGTGATGGCCCAGCACCAGGGTCATCAAACAGGCGTCTCCTCGCTACCCTCTCTAGCTCAGAAGGTCACACCGCATCGTCCTCACATCGCCATCTCTCTCCCCATGGCAGTCTCTCTGGCTCCTGACGAGCTAGTTCTCTCTATAACTCCACCTCGCGCCCGCGAGGTGCCACATCTGCACATGCAAACAAACAAAAGATAGTATCAACATCTATATCATATACATAAGGCACGCTATCTCAAAAAACACAAAAACATACATATCAACATCATCAATCAACATACCTTGGCGATCAAACAACTCCCCTGGAGGTAGCACCATCTCCGGATCATCCCAGAAGTCAACCTCGGTGTAGGGGTACCATAGTATCACTTGCGACATCTGCCACCATACCTGTGTCGCCTCTATAGTGAAGAAGTGGCCACTCTCACCACCACCATGTCAAAGAAACATGGTCGACCACCGCCTCAGCCGTGGCTCTCATGCCCCAGGCGCACCCAATAGAATCCTAGGGTGCAACATTGACACCCTCTCTAGAAACTAGGCCACTAGGATGGACCCGAAGGAAAACTCCCCCGTATCCGTGGACCGACAGTGGTCCAATTGCCCCACCATCCTCGAGTGCAGTGTAATCCCCTAGGAGAAATTCTCGCTGGCCAACACTCTCCCCATCACCATTAGCTGGGCACCGTTGATCCACTGCATCGCCAGTGACCCATACACTCTCACAATCATCGTTTTTATGTAGCGATGTGCTAGGGCATCCATCGCCTTGATGCTCACAACTATGTCGGGCATATAGTTTGGCCCCGAACAATATCTTCGGCCACCGTCGCGAGCGATGTATCCCTAGGAAGCACCGGCTCCGTCGGTATGGGCGTTCCCCGAAATGGGAGCCCAGTCAGAAAGTACACATCCTCCACCACAGTGAAGGGAATCTGCTCTCCCTGCACTATGAAGCAGTGCAGGTCCGGACTCCACATCTGGATAAGAAACTGCAGGAGATACTCCTGTGCCTGTATCAAGGGGCACTAAAAAAACTTCAACAACCCACAGGCTGCCAAAGTTGCACGTATGCCTGGCTCCTCAATAGCCACGACATCTCGCAGCTGGAACCAATCCCTCTCTCGCCATCCAATCGACATCATGCACAGAGCTCACCTACACCACACAGAACCTTCCTAAGTCAGCCACATGGACAATCAAAAACATAAAAAAGACACATTTTATACCCATCAACCTTGCCTCCACGACGCGGTTTTTTCACCCACAAGCACGCACACATGCGCACCTATACACCTCATAGGCATGCACATATGCACACCTGTTCACTACATAGGCGTGCATGAGTGCACACCTGTTCACTACACAGGCGTGCTTGTTCACTCTATAGGCATGCACATGTGCGCGCCTGTTCAACAGACAGGCGTGCACGTGTGCGTGCCTATTCAGCCGATAGGCGCACCCATCATGCGCACCCTTAATCCCCTTACCCGTGCTCCCATGCATGTCTATCTGGTGGATAGGCGCGCACGTGTGCGTGACTATTACCGGATCGCCCACGCATGTGGGGCCCATACCCCCTAAATACCTTTGTACGACCCTCCGTACAACCCCTGACCAAAAAATGAAATCCTAATTCTATGCAGGATGATCATACCACTAACCTGATGCTCGTGGGTCCTCAATCAGATGCCTCATCCTCCCCGAATCTCACAATCTCCTATGAATTCTTCTCCTCCAATCACTATAGCAGCAAGTACAAATGAGGTGGAAATGTGGGCCCTACAGCTATATATAGGCCCATTTGCCAAACTTCCACTCACCATTCCAGGAGCCCACGGTGTCCATTTCTTGATCCATCCTCAGCCATGAGATCAACATCCCACCATATACATTGCAACACTCCCTAGGCCTTTTTTCATCCTAAGCCCCCGGGGCACCATTTTTCATACCCTGATCAGGTACGCATGCGCATATTCACACTTATCAAATACATGCTCATATCTTCGATTCTCTTCAAATATTGTTCACATCGGGTATTTGGTTTTCATGTGTGTAGGTACTTGATCATCATACATCGGCACAACCCCTTCAGGTATATATTCAGCACTGGTATGTAGTCTTTCCCTCTGTATCGCACTTACATTTCCAGTCACACCCTCTGACATTTTCCTCTAGGATCCCCACTCCCAGCTCTGCAGTACCCGCACCTCCATTTTCATCTTCGGTACTGTCACCTGGTATCATTCTTACCCACATGAGTTGTCCCATTCATAGCACCTTTTGGCACTTCTGACACTCATGTTGTTTTTCAACAAACCCTTTAGGGATGGGAGTCCCGATAGTCTTACATCATGTCGCGAATCAACCACATACTCCTTCTCCTCATTTTTCTAGCTTTCCCAACAGACTCCTAGATTCTCTCTCCATGGTTATATGGTCGGGCTGCACCTCCGTAGTAGCATGAACCCTCCATTTCATCCACCATCCATTTACCCATTTGCAAATCTCCCTTCATTTCACCTAACTCATACAAAAATTCACCAATGGGGCCCCCACCATTCATCAGTTCTCCAAGAAACTTACGCCCTACACATGCCACCCATATCACTCTGGGGCACCCTCTTCTGTATTTTTACACTTCCCCCCAATTATTCATTATTTATTGTACAAACACCTTTATTTTTAGTCGTTACATTACCTTTTTGTCGTCACCTTTGGGCAACCTACTTCCCTTTTTGGCCAACCGCAACCGATGTCACCTTTGGTTGGAGCACCACTTATCATCCACCCTTACCGACATCGTCCATATCTTTAGAGTACCCCACAGGCCACTTACCTCTGCCCTCTAAATTTGTTCACCTTGTCGCGCCTCTGGCACAAATTATCCCCGGTCTTGTCGTCCCCCTGACACTCGACCTCGTTGAACAGTTGCAGCCACTTTTTTTCTCACACATACTCCAACCAAGGGAAGTCTTGAGTCTTCCCACATCTTGAATTCATCCATGTACCTCCTCCACTTCCTCACCTCACCTAGTATATTTCACGAAGCCATTTTCTTCTGGGAGTCGCGTCCCCCTTTTTTGTCGACATCAGCATAGTTTTCCAGAAGGGAAACAGTATATTGATTCTCATTATCCACTCAATGAGAGATCTCGAACGACACAGGGTGAAACACCATTGCTCCCTGTTGTCGTTGACCCCCATAACATTCGACGCCAACACTTTCTCATGTTACAATGGGTCTTACTTTGCGATTATTGCAGTTGGTTCTTTCATTTTCCGAAGACCTCTGAACTTGGCTGGGCTATCAATGCCCACATAATCGGTGATACTTATTACCACGATCACTGCTTACTATTTAGAGTATGTTCATCTACATAATTTTCTTGTCTTTATAATGACTGCCCTCAAGGGTGCTGCAATTTCCTACACCAACACTTCAGTCATCTTTTTTGGATTTACATGACACGAGCATGGGGCATGCCCGCCTCGTTTGTACACAGTTTTCTATTTTACACACCTCATGGAAGATCGGGTCCTACCGGTTCCTTTTTCCCTCGAACGGATCGCTCTGGAAAATCCCACTATTGCTCTCTCTTACAACAACATTCTCAGTAGAAGAAACATTGATGGATTTTGGCTATACGTATTCTCCTAACCTCATCCATCAAGGGGCATCTGTTATCACTGAAATTTCGTCCGCACATGGTTACAAGAACTCAGCATCGTCAAATAGTGATGAAGTCATCCATGGACCTGAATTAATACCAAGGAATTCATAAAAGGGTCAAAAAACTATACAAAGTAGTGAAACATTGAAGGGCGCTATGAAGACACTGGGCGCGCGTGCACATGCGTGGAACAGGAACACAGAAATCGCGCACATGCACACGATGCATGACTGTTATCACAAAAATATGTGCACCTGCTAAACGATGCATTTATGAGAGTGGTCAGCCTCCCACCCACTTATGGTTCAACTCCCAAGCCAATTTGACCCTCAAATCTGGACTGGATTCGACTGGGTGGCTGGTCAAAGACCTAGAAATGCCCTAATTAGCCTCTTTTCACACTACAAAGCAGTTAAACAATAGCCCTGGTCACAGATGGTGGTCACATTGATGAAGGTTAAGGGAGGAGCTAGCACGTCGCAAGGCTTTACAACGAAGATCATTGAAATCATGAAATGCCTTTTTGAATAGGGTTGTGGTCATAGCCAGTGGTCACATCAACATAAGAGAAGGGAAGGAGATAGCGTTTCTAGGCTCCACCTTAGAGTTTTGTGAGTTGGGAAAATCGAGGTGACCCACAGTCGATCACTCAAAATGCGAAATCACGAAATGACTGTTGGTTAGGTGTATGGTCACCACTGATAGTCATGTGAAAGGAAGGGGATTAGCCAGAAAAGATAGCACCCACTGTGTAGATTTATCAGAAAGTGAAAAAGGAACCAAAGACATGAGTGCACAGAGGTTCTCTCAATAACTGCTAGAGACAGACTAATTGTAACTGCAAAAACCAATTGATTGCATCTAACAGAGAATTCAAAGAATCTGAGGGTGATCGCCAGAAAAGATGAAGAGTCTTGAGGTAACTTCTAGTGGAATGAAGACTCAACATAGAGATGATTGACAGATGGAAAAAGGATCGAAGACTGTAACTGTAATAGAGAGGATAAGCTCAAGTGTGATAGAGAAGATGAAGAGACTCGATTGCCAGAGAAGATAAGGAACCTCAACATAACGCCCAGTGATGATGAATGCATGGAGCTAACTGTCAGGGATGATGAAGAGTTTCCATGATGATCAGGAAGAGGAATCGACATGAGAAAAAGATGCAAAACAAAGAAGAAATGTGAACTGTGAGTTAGCTATGCAGTTATGAGGAAGAGATATAGTAAAAGGGCAAAACAATGATGTTGTAAAGAGCATGTAGAGGCATTACACAGAGGATGTAGTTGGTGCACATAGAATATAAAAATGTAGAACATAGAAGAGATGGGAGTTGTTGTTGATTGTTTTTCATGCAGGTAAAAGCATGTTGTGTGCAGGAGCTTAAACACACGGAAGAGGCGTGGTGCATAGAATGGAAATAAGACATAGAGAATAACACACAAAAGAAGCAAGGAACATAAATGCATATTTGAGTGAAGAATAACAAGTGCAGTAGACGCAAGGAGAGACACACTGATGTAGGCAGATCAGAGTAGTGTAGCATAACAATAATGAGATTGGTAAGTCATAGATAAATGTTGTATCACTGTGACAAATTCAAGAATGCAAAGATTTATATTTCAGGGTGGTAGGGAGGTGCTAGGGAGGACTGTTGTCCTTAGATTTTTAAGTGGGTTCTTGAACACAGGGAGTTGTAGCTTCCATCTGGTTTCAACCAGAAAAACTAGGGTGGCAGGGTGGTGCAAGGGAGAACTATTGTTCTCTGTTATATAGGTCGGTTCCTGTGTGACTAGAAGTTGGTGCTAGAACACTTAGGGAGTTGGTGCTTCCTTCTAGTGGGTGCTAGAGAAACCAGGGATTTGGTGCTTCCTTCTAGTGGGGGCTAGAGAAACCAGAGAGTTGGTGTTCTCAACAAGTTGCATATTGAAAAATAGAGGTGGTAGCCTCACAATGAATTGGTGCTCATAAGAATTATAATGTACATAAAATAAAGATTACTTATCATATCAAGAAGAAGAGGCTTTTCCCTTTATGGGTTTCCTAGGGAAATATCTGTCTCTATATATTTCATGTGTGTGATTGATGTTGAATATTCTATTGCCTACCTTCCTGCATTATTTTGATTGTCATTGAATTCTCTATAAAGAGTTTAAAATAAGTATAATTGTTTAAGCACGGTAACAACTGATTCACCCCCCCCTTCTCAGTTGTCCAAAACATGGTATTAGAGATGTTTCCTTTTATATAAAGGTAGACCAGTAAGCTTAAACATGTCAAGCCATGAAGGAACGCCAACCAATAAGCCCCCTCCCCCTATTCAATGGAACAAACTTTGCCTTCAGGAAAGTTAAGATGAGAACCTACATAATGTCTTTAGGTGCAGATGTCTGGTATGTGGTAGAGAATGGTTATGCAAAGCTGGTTGTACTATCTAATAAGGATGACAAGATAGAATTTATATTCAATGCTAAGGCTATGAATGCTATTTTGAATGGGCTTGCAGAAGCAGAATTTGTAAAAGTTATGGACTTAGAAACTACCAAAGAAATGTGGGACAAACTCATAGGAAGTTATGAAGGTAATGAGAAGGTAAAGGACACCAAGATTCAAACCTACAGAGTACAATTTGAAAAACTAAACATGAAAGAGGATGAGACTATTGGGAAGTACCTTCTAAGAGTTGAAGAACTAGTAAATGTAATGAAAGCACTTGGTGAAAAAATTGAGGAACACTCTTTAGTTCAATAACTTTGAGATCTCTACTAGATAGGTTCAACCCAAAGGTCTCTACTATAGAAGAACTTAATGATCTAAAATATTTGGCTTTTGATCAACTTCTAGGAACGTTGAATTCATATGAAATAAGGATAGTTGAAGATAAACCCACCTCTAGAGAAGCATCATTTAAAGCTGATAAGAATGAGGATTCTGAGCCTGATAAAATTGAAGCAAAATTTGTGAGAAGACTAAAGAAAGGATCAGGCAAGTACCAAGGCAAGATTCCCTTCAAATGTTTTAACTATGGAAGGATAGGTCACTTTGCATCTAAGTGTCCACACAAGAAGAAGGGCTAGAACTTTGAAGGTGAAGAGAAGTATAAATCCAAGAGATTTGGTAAAAATAAAAGTTTATGTGTAAACAATGATGACTCTTCAGGAGACATAAATAGTAATTATGATGATGAATATAAGGTTAATGAATTTATGCTTATGGCCAAAGAGGATTATGATAATGAAATCATAATAAGTGATGTTAGTGATGAAGAATCTATGGTTGACGTGGAAGGAGAACTGATTAGTTCTTTAAAAGAAATTGACAGACTCAGATTTAAGAAGAGAAAGAAAAAACAATTGTTGATACAGTTCGAGAAAGACAATAAAAAACCTTTTGAATACTTTTCCCTGCTAAAATTGGAATTAGAAGAGGCAAAGAAAATAGAGGAAATTTTGAAACAACAGTTATCAGAGAAGAAGGCAATATGTGAAGCCTTGGAAGAAGAGGTAGTAAAAACCAGAAAAGAAATGGAGAAGTTTAAAGCTTCGTATCTCCAAAATAATCCAAGCATTAAAGACTCAGAAGGATTAGCCACCATTCTGAATCAGCAAAGGAATCCAAATTTCAAAACTAGTTTGGGTTATGAAGAAGGATCAAATAGTGGTCAACCAAGCAACAAATAATCCATCAAGTTTGTCAAATCTACATTCATTGACAACAACAAATATGGAGAAACAAAGGAAGATAATCAGTCGCCAAGGAAGAGTGAAAGAAAAAGTACCAGAACTGAATCTATAGAACAAAGAAATA
>ML836974.1:0-10424 GCA_009831015.1 Picea engelmannii | reverse complement strand
TAGAACTTTGAAGGTGAAGAGAAGTATAAATCCAAGAGATTTGGTAAAAATAAAAGTTTATGTGTAAACAATGATGACTCTTCAGGAGACATAAATAGTAATTATGATGATGAATATAAGGTTAATGAATTTATGCTTATGGCCAAAGAGGATTATGATAATGAAATCATAATAAGTGATGTTAGTGATGAAGAATCTATGGTTGACGTGGAAGGAGAACTGATTAGTTCTTTAAAAGAAATTGACAGACTCAGATTTAAGAAGAGAAAGAAAAAACAATTGTTGATACAGTTCGAGAAAGACAATAAAAAACCTTTTGAATACTTTTCCCTGCTAAAATTGGAATTAGAAGAGGCAAAGAAAATAGAGGAAATTTTGAAACAACAGTTATCAGAGAAGAAGGCAATATGTGAAGCCTTGGAAGAAGAGGTAGTAAAAACCAGAAAAGAAATGGAGAAGTTTAAAGCTTCGTATCTCCAAAATAATCCAAGCATTAAAGACTCAGAAGGATTAGCCACCATTCTGAATCAGCAAAGGAATCCAAATTTCAAAACTAGTTTGGGTTATGAAGAAGGATCAAATAGTGGTCAACCAAGCAACAAATAATCCATCAAGTTTGTCAAATCTACATTCATTGACAACAACAAATATGGAGAAACAAAGGAAGATAATCAGTCGCCAAGGAAGAGTGAAAGAAAAAGTACCAGAACTGAATCTATAGAACAAAGAAATATTACACCCTCTGCTCAAAGAAATCATCAGAATAGAAGAAATTGACCTGCTCAAAGAAGACAACCATTTTCCAGGTACAAAGGATTTTTCTATGAATATTGTTTTTCCTATTCTAACTTTGGTCACAAAGCTATAAATTGTTCTTTAAGATTTAGATATGAGCAATCAAGACACTCAAGAAATAGATATTTGTCGCAACAAAGAATGAGACAGCCAAGTAACAAACAACCAGAGACTACAAATCATGTGATGGCTGGGAAAAGGACACAGGTTGAGCATAACAATCATTATGATCCTTTATTCAATGAACTAGAATGTTACACCTGCCATAATTATGGACATAAAGCTGCAGACTGTCGCTTAAGGAACTATGAACCAGATTTGAATCCCTCTACTGAAAATGTCAAGGTTTGGAAGAAGAAAGAGAATGAAAAGTGTGGATTAGTGTTGTCATCTCAAAGACAAAAGAACTCCTGGTATATTGATAGTGTATTCTCCAAACATATGACGAGAGACAAAAGTAAGTTTATGTCTCTAAGATAAAGCAAATCAGGAAATGTAACCTTTGGAAATGATGCTCCAGGTAAAATCAAGGGTAAAGGGATGGTGAGTTTGAGTAATGGTAAAGGAAAATCCCATGATTTTCTTCTTGTAGATGGGTGGAAACATAATTTTATCAGTGTAATTAAAATGTGCGACAGAGGATGTGAAGTGGTGTTCACTTCCAAATATTGTAAGATAAAGTCGGTAACCTCAGGACAAGTGGTGGCTAAAGGCATAAGGACAGATAATAATGTATATGCGATGAAACAAGATAGAG
Organism: Picea engelmannii; assembly: GCA_009831015.1. Lineage (NCBI taxonomy): Eukaryota > Viridiplantae > Streptophyta > Pinopsida > Pinales > Pinaceae > Picea > Picea engelmannii. The sequence continues at coordinate 8,872 of ML836974.1, read as the reverse complement.
AAGAGTGTCATATAAGAAAATATGATGAAAGTTGGTTGTGGCATAAGAGACTTGGACATGTAAATTTTGACCACTTAATCAAGCTCAAAAACCTTGAGGCAGTAAAAGATCTTCCAAGAATATCAAAGCCACAAGATTTTGTGTGTAAAACCTACCAAGTAGGAGATCTAATCAGGACACAATTTAAATCCAATAGGTCTACTTCAACAGAGAAACCGGTCCAATTAGTTCATATGGATTTATGTGGACTGTCAAGATAGGAAATAATAGGGAAGGAAAACTACTTTATGTTGGTCATTGATGACTACTCCAGTCTCACTTGGGTTGCTTTTCTCAAAGAAAAAGATGAATCATTTGAGAAATTTAAAATATTCAAGGCTTTAACTGAGAATTGAACAAGTAACAAGATAAAGGCAGTAATATCAGATAGAGGAGGACAATATATGTCAAGTGATTTCAATGAATTCTGTGATAAACATGGGATCAAGAGAGAATACACAATCCCAGGAACTCCACAACAAAATGGAGTAGTTGAGAGGCAAAACAGAACAGTTCAGCAAATGACCAGGTCAATGATGAATGAGAAGAACATTGGTCAAAACTTCTGGGTATAATAAATACACACAATAGTCCATGTTCTTAACAAATCCCACTTCGGACCACACAGTGACAAGACACCTTACGAACTGTGGTATGGAAGATCTGCTTCAATAAAACACTTCAAAGTATTTGGGAGTAAGTGCTACATAAAGAATAATAATGAAAACCTTGGCAAGTATGATGACAGGGCTGATGAAGGCATCTTCTTAGGATATGATTCCAATAATAAAGGATATATATTATTTAATAAAATATTGCATAAACTATTTGATTGCATTGATTTAAAGGTTGATGAAGGAGTCCTAGTAAGAAAGGTGAGCAATATCGAGACTGCTATAGAGGACACAATTGAAGTTGAAAATGAATAGATCCAAGAATCAGAAAAAGAATACTCTGAGTCGGATGAAGATACAAATACTCAGGCATACTCAAATTAGTAGTCAACATCAAATCCTTCCTCCAGAATTACTCAAAAGAATCATCCTGCAAGTCAGATAATTGGTGAGAAAGACAAAGGTGTACAAACTAGGAGAAGGATAATCAAAGACACTGAGAAATTACATATAACCTTCATATCCATGGTGGAACCCAAGAACTTTAATGAAGCCAGTAAATATGAAAATTAGTTAAAATCAATGAATGAGGAACTGGACCAGATTGAAAAGAATGACACTTGGGAACTCATTCCTAGGCCAGCAAATAAAAATGTAATAGGATCAAAATGGGTCTAAAAAAATAAGATGAATGGGCAAGGAAATATTGTAAGAAATTATGCTAGATTGGTCTACAAAAGATATGCTCAAATAGAAGGACTGGGTTTTGATGAAACAATTGCGCCTATAGCAATATTATAAGCTATTAGAATGTTTATGGCCTATGCTTGTCATAAATAGTTTAAAGTCTATCAAATGGATGTCAATTCAACATTTATAAATGGATATCTGAAATAAGAAGTCTATATAGAACAACCAGAGGGTTTCCAACTGTCAGATAACCCTGACTTTATCTACAAGCTGAAGAAAGAATTATATGGATTGAAACAATCTCCTTGTGCTTGGTATTACAGACTAGATAAGTATCTTCAAGACAAAGGATTCAAGAGAGGAACAATTGACATCAACCTATATATCAAGACAGAGGGTAATGATTTTCTCACTGTGTTGGTATATGTAGATGACAACATCTTCGGAAGCAATAATGCTTCATTGGTACAATGGTTTGCTTCTACCATGCAGTCTGAATTTGAAATGTCTATGATAGGGGAATTGTCATTTTTTCTTGGTCTGCAAATTACTCAGAGGTCTGGAGGAATATTTCTTTCTCAAGAGAAATATCTAAGAGAAATGTTGAAGATGTTACAAATGGAAGACTCAACACCTGTGACCACTCCCATGGTCAATGGATGCAAGTTAAGCAAGGTTGTTGAATCACCTGATGTTGATTAGAGTTCATATAGGTCTATGATAGGCAACCTGTTGTACATCACAACATCTCATCCAGACATAATGCATGTTGCTGGAATGGTAGCAAGGTATCAGTCTGCATCTAAACAGAGTCATTTGATAGCCATCAAAAGAATATTCAAATATTTAAAAGGAACAATGAACTATGGCCTATGGTATCCTAGGAATCAAAATTTTCAACTATCAGTCTATTCAGATGTTGATTGGGATAACTGCGTGGATGAAAGGAAAAACATGAGTGGAGGTGAATTCTTCTTAGGAGATTCCCTTTTATCATGGTTGAGAAAAAAGAAAGGTTCCATTTCCTTATCAACTACAGAAGCTAAATACTTTGCAACTGCCACCTGTAGTACCCAAGTGTTTTGGATGATTCAAACCCTTGCAGGTAAATTATACTGCACCGATCCCAATTCATTGTGATAATACCAGTGCAATTAGTGTGTCAAAGAATCCTATCTTTCACTCCAAGACCAAGCATATACCCATCAAGTATCACTTCTTGAGGGAACAAGTAACCAACTCTATGGTTTATTTGCATTATATCCCATCCAAAGATCAAATTGCTGATATCTTCACTAAACCGCTTGCACAAGATAAGTTTGAGTATATATGCCATAAGTTGGGCGTGACCCCACTATCAACCTAAGAGAGACCATCCTGGCAGGGGGAGTATGTGTTGGTTGAATATCTGATACCTCCGAAAAATACTACAATAGCTCAGGGGGAGCATGATTTCTTTGACATTTATGTCAAAGGGGGAGAAAAGGTGTGGATGCTACAGTTGGAGGTCTAATCATAATAGTGCAGTCGTTCAAGGTTGCCATCAATGCCAAAGGGGGATATTGTTGGCATGTTTTCAGGTAGAGTGTGCTTGTCATTGATGGCAAGAACAACAATGATGATGGCATGTTTACAGGCAAGAACAATAGCAAACCAAAGCTCGAGAGACCAGAATATGAGAAAGGCAGAATGTGCCATGTGGGCACTAGAAGTATTTTGGAAAGACGTAGATGAGAAAGCTCGAGAATCTCAAAAGAGATAGTGTAGAGTTGCATGAAGAGCGCAAGTGTGTGCCAGGGCTGAGGGTAAATGTTTCCAAAGCTCAGAAGAGATAGTGTTCTGAGACACATAGACGAGATCCCTTACATAAAGGCTCGCAAAAGGATCAAATGTCATGGCCTTTGACACTTAGATATTTGAGAAAGCCAAAGTGCAGGAGAGATAGCATTCTGAGATGCGCAAAAGAGATCCCATACATAAAGGCTTGCAGAAGGATCAAAGGATTTGGCCTTTGACACTTAGAGATTTGAGAAAGACAAAGTTCAAGAGGAGGAGTGACAATGACCATTGGATCAAGCACTATGAATGATCTGGGTTGTCAGATCAGAGTCTAGATAGGAGGAGCACACAAGGGAGGATATTAGACCTCAGTCATTGGATCACCAAGGATCGTGGGCCATTGATCTGGAGCAGGTTTCAGAAAATTGGGAGTCAGAAGAAGGGAGGTAAGTAGTCCTCCAAATTCACGAAATGTGAAATCTTGAAATGATCTGGGCCATCGAATCACAGATGATCATGGATTGTTGATCTGTCAAGCATGGTTTCATAAAATCGAAATTCGGGAGAGTCAAGGTTGTCTCACGTTCAAACACCTGATATGCGAAGTCACAATATGATCACAATCGTCGATCAGAGGGAGAGATCTCGATCGTTGATATGATATGAAGCATTTTGGAGTTTCACGTGTTGGGAGTTTTGAGGCAACTCATAACAAGAGTTTGTGATATGAGAAATCACAAAGAACCTCTCTTATTTGGCCCCTGGTCACAGCTGGTGGTCACATTGATGAAGGTTAAGGGAGGAGTTAGCATGTCTCTAGGATTTACAACGAAGATCATCAAAATCGCAAAATTCCTTTTCGAATAGGGCTGTGGTCATAGCCAGTGGTCACATCAGTGGAAGAGAAGGGAAGGAGCTAGCATTTCTAGGCTCCACCTCAGAGTTTTGTGAGTTGGGATAATCGAGGTGACCCATAGTCGATCACCCGAAATGAAAAATTGTGAAACAACTATTGGTTAGGTGTATGGTCACCATCGATGGTCATGTGAAAGGAAGGGGATTAGCTAGAAAATCTAGTGCTCATTATGTATATTTCTCAGAAAGGGGAAAAGGCACCAAATACATGAGTTCATGAAGGTTATCTTAGTAACTGCTAGAGACAGACTGATTGTAACTACAAAAAATGATGGATTGCATCTACTAGAGAATTTGAAGAATATCAGGGTGATTTCCATAGAAGATGAAGAGTCTTAAGGTAATTGCCATTGGAATGAAGACTCAACATCGAGACGATTGATAGATGGAAAAAGGATCAAAGTTGTAACTGTAACAGAGAGGATAAGCTCAATTGTGATAGAGAAGACAAAGAGACTCGATTGCCAGAGAAGCTAAGGAATCTCAGCATAACGCCCAGTGATGATGAACGCATGGAGCTAACTACTAGGGATGACGAAGAGTTTCCATGATGATTAGGAAGAGGACTCGACATGATAACAAGATGCAGAACATACAATAAATGTGAATTGTGAGTTAGCTATGCAGTTATGAGGAAGAGATGTAGTAAAAGGGCAGAACAATGACATTGTAAAGAGAATGTAGAGGCAGTACGTAGAGGACATAGTTGGTGCATAGATAATATAAAAACATAGAACAAAGAAGAGATGGGGGTTGATGTTGAGTGTTTTTCATGCAGGTAGAATCATGCTGTGTGCAGGAGATGAAGCGCACATAAGAGGCATGGTGCATAGAATGGAAAGAAGACACAGAGAATAAAGCACAAAAGAAGAAAGGAACAAAAATGCATATCTGAGAGAAGAATAGAAAGTGTAGAAGACATGAGAGAGACACTGATGCAGACAGTGCATAGCAGTGTAGTAGAACAATGATGAGACTGGTAAGACATAGATAAATGTTGTATCACTATGATAAATTCAAGAAAGAAAAGATTTATATTTTAGGGTGGTAGGGAGGTTCTAGGGAGGACTGTTGTCCTCAAAGTTTCAAGTGGGTTCTTGAACACAGGGAGTTGTAGCGTTCATCTGGTTGCAACCAGAAAAACTATGGTGGCAGGGTGGTGCAAGGGAGAACTATTGTTCTCTGTTATATAGGTCGGTGCCTGTGTGACTCGAAATTGGTGCTTCCATCTAGTTGGTGTTGGAATGCTTAGGGAGTTGGTACTTCCTTCTAGTGGGTGCTAGAGAAACCAGGGAGTTGGTGCTTCCTTCTAGTGGGTGCTAGAGAAACCAGAGAGTTGGTGCTCTCAGCAAGTCGCAGCTTGCAAAACAAATGTGGTAGCCTCACAATGAGTTGGTTCTCATAAGAATTATAATGTATAGAAAATAAAGATTATTTATCATATCAAGAAGAAGAGGTTTTTCCCTTTATGGGTTTCCTCGGGAAATATCTTTCTCTATATATTTCATGTATGTGATTGATGTTGAAGATTCTATTGCCTACCTTCCTACATTATTGTGATTGTCATTGAATACTCTGTAAAGGGTTTAAAATAAGTATAATTGTTTAAGCATGGTAACAATTGATTCACCCCCCCTCTGAGTTTTCCAACATCTCTCATATTCAGTTGAAGTAAAAAATATTAAATGATTGATTTTCTATGCATTTATACAAGTTAAATAAATAAAAGAAAGATATTATATCTACGTCATTCAGTTTTTGTTTTATATATTTATGAATAATTAATTGAACTTCATATCTTATTCAATTAATTTAGTTAATCTATGAAAGTGTGAAAAGTAGCCAAAAGTTCCAGACACTAATTCACCCACGCCCCTCTCAGTGTCAAGTGTACACTTCAACAATTGGTATCAGAGTGGATGCCTTCAAAACAATTTATACACTGGAAGGTAGATTTTGAAGAAATGGGTTGACAAATGGCTCTCTCCACAAATGAAGCTCCCTTATTTGATGGAACAAAATACTCTTCATGGAGGGAAGGAATTAAATGGTATCTGAAGTTAAGAGAATCCGTTGTTTGGGATTCAATAGTATCTAAACCTTGGTACTCAACTACCTCAAAAAAAAAACCAAATCTGCAAAAGAAGTAAAGAAAAATAATTCAATAGCATTAAAGGAAATACAGAATGGTATGTCATACCAGGACAAATATAAGATGGGACATTGCACCTCTTCTAAAGTGATATGGCTCCAGCTAGAGAATTCTTATCAAAATATAGAACAAAACAAAGAAATGGAGAATTCCAATCAATTTATAGAACAAAACAAAGAAACAAAGAAATCAAATCAGATTGAAGAACAAAATACAGATAAAGAGAATTATGATCAGAATAAAGAACAAAACACATAATAGGACACTTCCATCAAAGAATTGATGCAAACCTCAGTCATCAACATAGATGACTACTACATCAAGGAATTTATGAATACCTCAGTATTCACTAAAGAAAAACTAATAGATTTTAAGAATGATGTTATAACTACATTTGAAGTGATTAGTATGCAACCAACAAATGGTCTATATATTTAAGTAACTAAGGATGTTCTTGACCAGCTTTAATAAACAATTATATTCACTTTTTAAGAGTTGTAGAAACTTCAAAATAAACATATGTTGATACTACAACATTTAGATCAATCTAACCATGAAGAGAATGAACAAAATATTCAGCTAGAAAACAAAGAAGAAGAAATCAAAAGATTGAAGACCGAAGTTGCTAATCTAATAGACGAAATGGAAGAATTAAGGACACATGACAATAAAATAAAAGAAGTACTAGAAGAGGTAGAATAAATGGTCATCTGTCTAAAAACTCAACTTGAAGAAACTAAGAAAAATGAAGAAGCCCAGAAGATCTAATTAACTAAAAAAGAAGAATCATGTCACATGTTGGAATTGGAAATTATTGACATCAAAAAGACAAATGAAAGTACAAATTCAACTCTAATGACTCAAATTGAAGAAGCTATGAAAAATGAATAAACACATAAGATCCAATTAACTAAAAAGGAATAATCATGCCACGGGTTGGAATTGGAAGCCATCAACCTCAAAAGGATTCATCTAGAAAACAAAGAAGAAATCAAAATATTGAAGAATGAAGTTGTTGATCTAACACAAGATATAGAAGAATTAAAAACATATGACAAAACTAATAATTGAACAAAAGTGTTGGATGATACAAAAGAAATAATCATCAATAGAAAGACTCAAATTGAAGGAGCTAAGGAAAAAGAAGAAGCCTTGAAGATTCAATTGACTAAAAAAGAAGAAACCTGTCACATGATGGAAATTGAAGTTGTCAACCTCAAAAAGAAGAATGAAAATACAAAAGCAACTGTCAAATTCCATAATAGCTCAGCTATCCTAGATAGGATCTGGAACAGTCAAAGATCAACTAATGACAAAATCGGTCTTGGATACAATAAGAAAGAAGAAGGTGGCAAATGGAGAACCATTCAAAAACATGATAAATAATCATTCTCCTAAAAAGAAGAAGGTATAGTTACAAACCTAAAACAAAGCATGAACTTTGTCAAGGAAGGAAGCTATAAAAGTAAAAAACAAGAGACATATCAAAAGACGGACTTGACATGTCACCACATACCCAAGTATGGAAGCACCTTCAATGGTTATTGATTTTCTTGTAATAACTTTGGTCACAAAGCATTGGAATGCAAGAGTCTTGAAAATAAAAATCCAGGAAGGTCCAATAACTTAATGAGATGTTGGAGATGCAATTATGTTGGCCACAGAACAAATTTTTGTCATACAATGAGATATTACAACTGTGATAGGTTTGTTCACAAATCCCAAAACTATAGAAAATCAAGAAGTCAAACCATGAGAAATAATTTAGACAAGTCATAAAGAAAATCTAACGGAGGTTGGAAGAAAAGAAGAAATGACAAGTCTCAAAGAACAAATCTAGAAAGAAAGATCCTACAAACAAAATATCTCATGAAAAAGTATGGAGAAGAAAATATGAAATACAGAACAAGAGATATGATCTGACACCTTATATTGAAGAAGTTTCTCTTATACAGAATAGTGATGAATCTTCAATAGCATATCAACCAGAAGAATTGAGCAGTGGAAATCTTAGAAGTTTTCCAATGTTATTTTCATGAACTGCTAAATTTCCCATCAACAGAAAATATGTATAAAAGGAAGGAAAAACATGATTAATCATATGGATTGCATCAACCTAGTTAGAAGAATATTATAGCCTAAGTATCATGACAAACTAAAGCATGTTTTAAGCATTTGAGGCAGCAGTACAAAAAAAATCTAGATGAAAGGACCAATTCAATCTTATTTCTAAGGGAAAAAAGTTTAAATTGGTTTCTATAGAGTCAAAGGACTGTGAATAAGATATTAAATTGGTTGAAAATTGGGAATTAAATTAATTGGTGTTGATCAGTGGTAATCTTGTGAAATATTAGAATATCAATAAGAATAAAGAAACAAAAGATTAGTGAGATTCACACCCTTGTCCTTTAGGACAAAGGAGAATACAATAAAACCCTATGAAATAGTAAAAAATCAAGGGGAGTATTTAATGTGGTTATCAAATGAGGAAGGATTTGATTAGGTTTAAAATACTTGATCACTAAAAAATTGGTATCAATAATACTACCTATTTGAACACAAAAACCCAAGAGATTGAGATAACAACTGGCACATTCATAGGGGGGAGAAGAATAGTAAAATATTAAACTCTTTGTCATTGATGTCAAAGGGGGAGAAAAACAATAAAAAAAATTTGGTATCA
>ML836973.1:29715-50197 GCA_009831015.1 Picea engelmannii | reverse complement strand
CATACCATGAGCACATTCATTAAGAAAATTAGGAACGAAAATAACAGATCCTCATTTTGTCATTAACATAATTTCTCATTTTGAATTGGCATAGCCTTAGGAGTGGGCTGCCTAAGAGTCAGGAAGTCAAAAGTCATGGAGAGCACGAAAGGATAAAATTATGGCGCTATCACATGTCCCAGTCTTGGTTTCCTATGGGCTGATTTACCTTGTACTATGTATTCAATGTTTTATTGATCTAGGTAGCATTTCAAAGAAGAAACATATCGTAAATGCCAAAATAATAGGAATTAAAGAAAATAACATCATAACAGTACAGTCGCCTGATTGGAAATGTAAAATTTTATAATTCTGCTGGCCTATCTAACATCATAATATCTAACATTTGCAAGAAAAAAAGGTAATTCTGCTGGCCTATCATGCACCGTCATAGCTGGCACCCAAGAGGCAATATAAAGAGAAGGAAGTCAATTACTTTGTACTTCTTACGTCAAGGGAAGGATATAAGAAATATGAATTTATGGAAATCAGTTTAAAACCTTATTTCTACGAGTTAAAGTGGAGGTTAAGATATTAAACCCATGTTTTTAATTTTAGGGTGGTACTCAACTGTGAGAAACTTTCCTAAAGGTACCTGCATTATTTCTTCGAGGTAAAATGGAGTCTTAGCACTTGAATTCTAGATTCTTTTCATTTTATTAAAGAGATAGATTTTTAAAAAATGTACTCGGCAACAACATGTATTCAGCGACAAACAACTCCCCCCACTTAACCACATATGTAGCATACAAGTTGCATACACAACATGCACCTAACGATGAAGTATGAGCCAAAACTTTTACAAGTTGCATACACAGCATGCACCTAACGATGAAGTATTGAGAACTTTCGGGATAATACAAGAAAGGAACAGAAAATTCGAAGCGCAAACTTCACAGCGCAAACATCACAGCACAAACATCAAACGCAAACATCACATAAAATTCACAGCGCAAACATCACAGCACAAACATCAAACGCAAACATCACATAAAATTCACAGCGCAAACATCACAGCGTTGTGAATTCACAGCGCAAACATCACAGAAAATTCACAGCGCAAACATCACAGAAAATTCACAGCGCAAACATTCACAGCACAAACATCACAGAAAATTCGAAGTGCAAACTTCATCAATAAACGCAAACTATAAGTCGGGAGGACCATTTTAAAACGAAAATTCGAAGCGCAAACATCACAATAAACGCAAATATCACAATAAACGCATTTTAAACGAAAATTCGAAGCTGACCTGTCCACGACCTCGCGAACTCTCCATGAATCGACGACGCTGCGACCTCGCGAACTCAACACGACCTGTCCACAACATGGCGAAATCTGCGAAATCTGTACACGACCCAGCGACCTGCGAAATCTGTCCACGACCCGGTGACCTGCGAAATCTACGAAAACTCTGCCAAAACTCTCTGCAAAATCTGCGAAAACGATTTGCGCAATCCGCGAAAACACTCCAAAACTCGACAATTTTGCGAAAACCTTCACAACTCAACGTGCGGGTAATATATAAACTATTTTTCGGCCGAACAATAGTTCGGTCGAAATATTATTCGGCCGAACTATCTTTCGGCCAAAATATAGTTCGACCGAATATTTGTTCGGCCGAACTCTTTTTCAGCCGAAAAGATATTGCCGGAAAGAAAATATCCGACCGACCAAATTTCTACACGCAAATCGAGGGGGTAGTTATTGCACCGTTCGATTTGAAGTTTATTTTTTCGGCTGAAAAATAGTTCGGCCGAAAATATAATCTTTCAGCCGAAAAATATTTTTAATTCGGCCGAAAAAAGGTTTTTAGAAATTTTGAAAACCCGATTGTCACGAAAGTGTAACCCACCTTCGTGATTCCACCCTTTAGTGAAGTGTCATGTTGGTGGCGTTGCCCAACCTCTTGGTGGTCGGGGATGTTACATGAAGGAATAAAGCTTGATATTAAAATACGGATATTTGTGTTGGAGGATGAAGAGATGATCACTATTTAGCTTATAGAGGATTCCACTATCTTTAAGCATGTGTGCCTTGAGGGTCCTTGTTTGATCAACTTCCTAGTTAGTTGTTGGTTTGTTGTATGGCATTCACCACCATCTACATCATTAAAAAAGAGGGAAGATATCACAACCAAAATTCAAGACAAAAAAATAAAAGATAAATACAACAAATAGAGAGAATGGACCCTTAGAAGAAGGAAAACAATGCTTCAAAAAATGGGTGAAGAAGATTTGAGGACTGTCAACAGAGAAGAAAAGTTGTTATAGTATATGTTTTTTTGCAAGTGGAAGTAGAGGTAAAGAATACAATAGGTTTCATAGTGGAGTAAGTGGCTTTACTTGTACTTAGTTAATATTACAAAGATATGATATAATTGTTTTGGAGTAAACGAGAGTCTAAATATTTTTGAAGAAAACCTGAATAGTTGAAGTTAAAATGTATGCCTTGAGAAGTAGCATCTACAGGAGTTGGTAAAACAATGTATATTGAGAAGAATTTTCTTAATGATATGAGAGAATGTTTTTGGAATACATGACCCACATAAGAGAAAACAAATTAACCAGATCATTGTTGATGCTAGAGATGACACTTCATGAAGTAGAATTCTAAAGTGATTCTATTGAAAGAGGTTGATGTAGCTAAAGAAATGAGAGAAAAAGAAGATGGTTGATTAGAGAGAAGAGAAGACAATGTTCCAAAGGATATTTCCATAAGATAGAGGTAAATATAAAATCATACATAAAATTGAGAAGCTACTAGAAGAAGACTTAGATAGTACATATAAAAAAATTCTGAAAAAAAAAAGAAGAGGAAAAGAGTGTCACATGAAGTGAAGAGGAACCAGAAGGTTTGTTTCTTAGAGGAATAATATTGGAGATGGAGGTAGTGTGATGTTGATAGTTTCATTGTTTCTTAGATAATGAATAGAGATTCAAAGTGGCATTGAATCCAAGAACAAAGGAAAGTACATTTATGAAGATACTTATAGTAGTAGAGGCAATGTGAAGTGCCAAAGATAATAAAAAAATGCATGAGTATAGCAGTAGTAGTAAGAGAGAAAACAATGGCGGTGTGGAAAAGTTAAAGGATTGTAGATTGTCAATAATTATAGAAGCAATAGAAAATATCAAACCCTATAGATAAATCCTAAGAAGAAGAGTGAGATGCCACGAGAAGATATGGAAATTGACGAAGAAGAAGGTTGATTTATTGTGTTGGGAAATATGAAGTGTTTGCTAAATATGAAGATGTAGATAAAACATTGTTGTTGAGATGATGTTAACAAAAGAAGTAGATGCCAATCTATCAAAAAACAAGAAGCCTGCAAATAAGTGTGGAGATTGACATAACACAAATTTCCACTCCATACTGCATTTGTTAGATGGCCTAGTCCATTCCTCAACTTGCAAATCTAAATCCCCATCTCCTTCATCAGAGTCATCTAAAAAACACTATTTTTGTTGATATACGCTATTCACCAACATGCAACTCTCATACATATGCTATTTGCTGGTGTGAAAATTGCATACACCCCTAATTTTGAGAAAAATATAAATATTCCATACTTTTGGGAGGGGTTTATGGGTTTTATCAGTCTTAAATCCATCCCAATTTCCCATACACAAAGAAATGTAACAATCTCAACCTCTTTAGGATGGTATATAAAAACCTATGGGGGTGTGGATGAGGAGATACAACCTTTCTGAAAGAACATGTTGTCCATTTGCAAGCTTCCCTATTCCCTAAATCTCTAAGTAGTATCCCTTGATCTGGGAATTTTCTTTCCAGTATCTCTTCCTCTGTCCTATATGATCGTTGGGTGTGTTCCTATCCATTATGGGTCATGTGAGGAATTACTCCATTTCTGAGTTGATCCTTGAAGGGTTCCGTGGAGGAACTCAGGTGGTTGGTTTCGAGATAGTGTCTTCAATCGGATCAGGTTGTAAATCACCTATTCATGCTGATTAATAAAAGAGTTATGTTTCCCTCCAATGTATGTGCAATTATGTGTAACTAGTTCTTATATGTTGAATTTACTTTATATATCTAGATTGACTCATTGCATTTATAATTTAATGTGATAACTACCTTGCTACAATATCCATTTGGTTCCTTTTGTAGGTTGGTAAAGACAAATATCTGGAGCAGGTCAAAGGTCGAGGGCGAGGATCTTCATCGAACATTTGGATACAAGGTACGAGATCCTTCTTTCTCTCTTTTAAGTAGTCATTTCTTCATTGATTTGTATGTTGGATGGTAGGTTCATTATTTTTTATATGGTTGTGATCTGTTGTGACATAAACGCAAGGTCATAGGGTTGAAAATCCCATAACATAATTGATGACCATAATTGGGACATTTTTCTCCTAGTTTGGGCTAGTTTAAGGAATCTTCTGATTTCTTGTTTTTCTTATTTTCTCATCTTGTTGTCGATAATTTACTATCTCAAAAGTCATTTCCAGTTTCTAGAAGTTTCCTTGATACTTGAATTTTCTCTTTTTTGAGTTTTTGTGATCCGAGAGGATCTAAGGAATGCTCACAGAGGTCCCAGGGGATCCAGAAAAGATAAAACTTAAAGTATTCCAAATTCTCTTTAAAACTCCATCAATGCATATATCTCATTAATAGCTTTCCAACGATGCAAAAATCACCTCAAACAGAGTTCGTATGCAAAAGTTATGATTGGTCAAAGTTTGGTTAGCAAGAAAAAGTCAAAGGGTGACACATGTCACCACTGCAAGGGTGACACATGGAATATGATCGTACAGGTTGTATAGTGGTGACATAGCAAGCAGGTGACATGGAATATTGTTTGGCAACTAACTAGGAAAGTCGTACACACCATATGGACAAATCACATGGTGACATGTGGCAAGGGATAGCCAATGAGAAATCGCCACGTGGTGACCTCCCATTGGCAAATATTGGTTATGGTTTATCAAAATTATGGAGTCCACAGGGGTCAAACCCGCGACCTTCATAAGTCTTCACAAAGCCTCCCCTAACATTGCGACATCACATGAACCTTAACCTATCAATGACATAAAAATTATTTGAATTAATGTAAAGTTCCATTTGGGGGGAAAAGGGGTCGAGGGATAGCCCCCAGACCCTGGTATATATGTTAATACATGTGATCAATGCCATAAGTGTGCGAGGATAACGAACTAAAAACGAACACAACCATATAATATATGGTTACAACCATATATTAAAACAACCAATGGATATGCTGACCAAGAGAGCATCGCGGGGAATAGAACCTGTAGAAATTGGGGAAAGGGGGACAGAATGGGGATGGTGGTGCTTGTGGTCATAGAAAAGGGGAAGCTAGACTTTGGCTCAGTGGTTTCAATATGGGATTGGGAAGGGGATTATGGAGTGGTGGATGGGGTTGTTGCGACCCAACTATGAGGCTGATGGGTGAGCTCCTATTGGATGGGAGTGGGAAGGGTTGTGACGGAGGGATCATATAGAATAGTGATAATGGGGCATGAGGATGGGATGGGGGTGGTAGTGCGATTTTGAGGTGGAATGGAAGAAATAATAAAGGCATCAATGATGATGGTGTCAGTAGATGATGTGGACAGAGAGACTGTTTGTGATTTCTTAATGGGAAAAGAAACTATAATGGCTTCACACAAATTCTTACCAAATATCGTGGCATCATATAGGATGGATGGGAATGGGAGAGAAAATGACCTAGGCAATTTCTCCTATTTTCCTTCATCCTCTTCTTCCTCGGAGCTGGAGGGCATCAACTCTCTCTTTGGCGAGTTCGTGCTTGGGCCTACACCACTTGTTTACGTAGAAGATGGCCATTGTGAGATGGTAGAAATCATATATGAGACACCTAATTTATTCTTTTATCTTGTGACTCCTGACCATGCAGTGAATTCTCTGTCCAAAATGTCCTCATCTAGATAAAACGACAAGGGGTTCATGTTAAACAGTGTTGGAGCAACACCTCTAGGTCGCAAAATTGTACTATCCCAATTCATGTTGAACCAATGTTGTGAGTATGTGGATTGAGAAATGTCTGTGGAATCCTCGATCTTTGTGTATCTCTGGTGAGGTCATTGTGCCACTGCAAAAGGGAAACATTGTGTTCTTTTGCAAGAACACTAGTAGTGCGAATGTACCAGGGGTCGAAGAGCTTGGAAATCCTAGTATTGGGGTTAGATGAAAGCATGTGCCCCATTGGTGCCTTCGATTTCCGCATTGCAAAAGTGAGCAACAAATAGCCATAAATGAAATAAGTGGCCCTCTTATGCACAACAGTGCAAGCTTGAAACATTTTCATGAGCAGGTACTTACGCCAATTGAGTGGTTCTCCTACCTTGCATAACTCAACCATTGATATAGCATCGAACGTGCATTCACCCCAAGAGTATTTCTTCATGACCTTGTTGACAATTAAATAGTGGGAACAAAAGACCTAGTCATCATTGATTGGCTCGATGTGAGTTCCATGACCTCCTCACCTAGTTCCATACATTTCATAGAGGATGATCTCTCCCTTCTTGTGGTCGTGCTTCCCTAAATCCTGAAAACCTTGTGTGACGTCTTGTCCCTCTATGGATAAGCGATTCATATTGTGAATGTCGTTTACATGGATGGGGTAGGCCTTATCCAACCATAAGGTACTATTGTGCACTTGGATAATGAGGAACTGTGTGCACCGTGTAACTTCTCCTTTGGTTTCAAACACTGGCAGGTCACACAAGTTCATCAGAGTAGTGTCTCGGAGGGGTAGGAAGGACGGTTTCCATTTCCACTGCAATTTATCAGTCGGTAGGGCCGATAAATCCATGAATGTGTGAATATCCATATGAGGATACTATGAGGCATCTGTGAGGTTGATGTCGAGCAGTCGAGTTTTCTTGACTTTTCCATGGAGATCGCCCATTACTTCAACCCGTGGATCAATGAATTTGACTAGAACATAAGTATGAACCATAATTGTAGACCCATGCTGGTAAAAAAATAAAACAAATGGACAGAGGTGTGGGTGCAGGCTTGCATAATGCTTGAGAGGCTCCAGAGTGAAAAATTTAAACAACAGACTAGAAGGAAATGACGTGAGTGGGAGACAATCGCAAGTTTATAGAGAGTAATGAGGAAGGTGACACAAGATGCACATGGACATGTCATAAAGACAGAAACCATATATCTTAATGAACCATTAACGATGGAATGGCTATTGATCATGGAAAAAACTATTCGTGGATTTGGGTAATAAAGGGAACAAACAACAACATTGTAGTGGGACATCCAGGTGAACGGAATATTAATTAACTCACTATAAATTAACTAGAAAGGTACTAACAATCATTCGGGATTAAATGACTCGGATTGGTAATGACGGGACGACAACTAAAAAGTCACCACTGACATTAAATGAACAAAATGACAATGACATGGCATGGATTTTGAACTTGGAAGCTATTTAATACCAAAATATTTGACGTAGACCTCCCCAACCACAAAGGTGTGATGTGAGATGGAAAAAATGAAAACAACTAGACTCGAGGACAAGTGACAATTATTGACAAAAAGGGAAAACATCAAGATAGTTGAAAAACCTACCTACTTTATTCATTCTCGGTGACATGAGTGTTGTGAAACTTATCTTATTGAACAGAAATGTATGGCTTCATGTGTGCACCATTCACCCATCCTAGATGGAGAATACCATTTAGTTGTGCCAGTCTGACAGCTCCAGATTCTCAAATTTTTTCAACTATGAAGGTTCCAAGTCAATGAATTTGCAGTTTCTATGGATGGCTTTTATACTTACTCTCATACAATAGAACTTGATCACCTTACACAAAAGACTCGATCTTAATAGGCCTGTCATGCCAAGCATTCTACCTAGCCTTTTCCACAGTCTAATGAAAATCTTCCATAAATCGAGATTCATCTAATTCCAACAAATCTATGACCTGTTCTGCAACTAATTCATCATATGTCATATGAGTTACTTGTGCAATATATAATCTCAAAGTGATAAACTCGACGGGGACAACTTCTTCTTTTCCATAGACCACTTGGAATGGAGTATACTTATGCAATTTATTTGTATTAGTCCTATAAGCCCATAATTCAATGGAAACCCTTTAATCCCAATCATCTCTATTTGTGCAACATACCTTGGTTAATCCTCTCTCCAAAATCTTGTTAAAGGCTTCGAATGTACCATTTTCTTATGAATGATATGGGATGATTTTGTGATATTGAATTAGGAACTCACGGGTGAGAGTGGCTATAGTCTCGTTGATGAAATGTGCACCCTAATCACTAGTCAAACTCTGAGGGCACCCAAATTGAGTGAATATGTTCTAAAAAATAAACCTAGCCATTGTATCTGTAGAGAAATATCGTATCAGTTTTTCTTCGGCCCATTGGGTGAGATAGTCGGTAGCATTGATTATATATCTTGCTTTCTAGTGATTGGTTGGTGGATTGATCGGTCCTATGAATTCAAATATCCAATTCTCAAAGGCTTGAAGATCCCAAACAAGATGTAAGGGAAACTCATCCATGCCCAATGGCTTACCGACCCTCTCACAAACATCAGATTCCCTGTCATAATCTTTGGAATCTTTGAAGACAGTTGGCCACCAAAATCCTTCTTGTAATACCTTATGGGAAATTGATTTCCTTCCAACACGTTCTCTCGCAACTCCATTGTGGCATTCCCACAAGATCTCTAGCTACTCATGATCTGATACACATCATTAAAGGATGTTGTCAAATCCTAGCTTATACAACTAGCATGCAATTAACTGGTAGTCTGAAGCACATACCACCAAGTGCCTCTCCTGAGTTGTGGAATACCCATTAGGCATAGTACTAATAGTGAGAAATAATGCAATATCATAAAGCTAATTAGGGACAACCTCAATCTTTAAAAGATTTGCATCTGGGAGATAATCATCGACAACTCCACCACTATTTCTTGATTCTAATCGAGATAGATGATCAGGGTCAACATCTAATTTACGTGGTTTGACAATGACTTGAAAGGAAATTTTTTGAAAAAACAACAAACATATACAAATTATGCCTTCTAACACATGCTTATTGACTAGATATTTTAGAGCTGAATGATCAGTAAAGAATTTAAAATGACCTCCTAACAAATAATTTCTAAATTTTTACAAATCATAAACCATTTCCAAACCTTCCTTTTCAATGGTAGTTTAATTGTGCTCGGTTTGGGAAATCTTCTTGCTAGCGAAGTAGATGGGATGATTCATATTTCCTTCACCAAGTTGTGCAAGGATTGCACCCAAAGCAATGCCAAAAGAATCGATGTGTACATGGAATTCCACCTTCCAATTCGGATATATCAGAATAGGGGCAGTACTCAAGTTTTCTTTGAGGGTGTCAAAGGCTTGATCACACTTTGTATTCCAACTGAAGGCTTCAAATTTCTTCAACAACTTTTCCAATGGGGCAATTATGCTTGCATAATTTTTGATAAATATGTGATAATATCCATTGTGACCCAACATTGACCGTAACTAATTGGGATTCATAGGAGGAGGCATATTCAGTATCACAACAACCTTTGCAGGATCAACCAAAACTCCTTCTGTGCATACTATATATCCCAACAAATTTCCAAAAGGTACACAAAAGATACACTTCTTCATGTCCAAAGATATTTGTAGCTTCCTACAATGATTGAACATCAACCGTACTATGTGCTCCTTCAATAGACTGTATACGGTCCAATCATCCATATATACTTCAAGGAATTTGTGAATAAAGTCATGAAAAACAACAATAACCATCCGAGAGAAGATAATTGGGGCGTTCTTCAACCCATAGGGAACAAAATTATAAGAAAAAGAACCCCACTCAATAGTCAAAATAGTCTTTCTTTTATCCTCTTCCATGATTCTAACCTGGTGATAACCCAAGAATCCATCTGTAAAGGAGTATGCTTCCTTTCCAACCACCTAATCTAGTACTTCATCACTAAAGGGAGTCAAAAAAGGATTATGTACGTAAGTTGAGTTCAAGATTTTGTAGTCAACACAAACTCTGATATCATCGATACCCTTCTTACTCTGTATCATAATGGGACTAATCCACTCAGCCTCATCCATAGGGAAAATCAACCTGGCTGCTAATATTCTATCGATCTCCTTCTTAAAATTCTCCTTAACTCATAGATTCAAACGATGCAATTTGTGTTTATGGGCTTAGCATTAGGTTTTAAGTTTATCCTCATTTCTCATAAATCTCCCTTAATCCATTTTAGCACTGAAAATATATTAGGAAACATATCTTCATACTGCTGCAATAGATCCTAGATATTTGTCATTGTTTGTTCATTCCAATAGTCCCCTATAGATGCCATCTTAGGATGTTCCTCACTCCCGATATTCACTTTCTGTAAATTCATAGGCTGAGTGTATGAGTTGTTGGTATCACCTGATATGGTATCCTTGACTTTTCTTATTCTCGTGGATTCCTGAAAGGTTAAATGTTTAAGATCCTCCAACTCCTCAGGATCTCTAGGGTCCTTGTCAATTTTATACAAGCCATAGGGATTCTCACAGAGGAAGCATACAAGCTATACGCAATCAAGTGTTCATCCTTAGAGAAGATTGTAAGTGGATGTTGAGTCTTAAAGTCTGTACCAAACAACATCTTCTTGATTTGATGAAGCACAACTACGAGTTTAGGAGTCTTACCAGAAAATGATAAGTTGTGATATAATTGATTCTAAAGTGTCTTCCAAAATGCTATTTGTCTTCTTGTCTCCTTGTGCACGTACTAGAAATTGGGTATTGTTTTTAAAGAGTGGAAGAATTGATGTGTCCACAAATAGGAATGAAGGTGTGCAACTTTCCATACTTTTAGACAATGATCAATGTGTGCAACTAGGTTAGACTGACCATCATATATCTCCAAAGATAATATTTAACTCTTATGCTTTTTTTCTTGTCCCGGTTGTTGTACTTGCGTTAGCAGAAGGAAATGATGTTGTATAGAAAGCTTGACTTCATCCCAAGAAGAAATATTTCCTTTCTAAGTAGCCCACCACATGGCTATAGAATACTTCAGGGCTAGGTCAAGTGTTGAGATTCTATGTTCTGTCACAAACTTACCCTCCATGTCAATGAGAAATCTATGCAGATTCGAGGTAACATCGTATGTTGGATACTCCTTGATTTCCATTCTAATCCACCTCACTGCTCTAATAGTTGCACATTCCCTGGAGAAATTTTCATACCTCCCTTGTTGTCAATTGTCAAAATTTGCTTCAAAATCTTCATCCACTAATTGAATGCTTCACGAAATTAAGAATCCATCTGCAGTGGGATTAATGTAATCTGCTTATTTTCCTGCAGTAAGAGCATACAACTAATATATGGCATATCCCTCATATTATCATTGACTGGTTTGATGTATCTTGGACCTTGATAAGAATCTAGTGGTTGAGTAACCTTCATGTCGTCATATTCAAAGGTCATAGTTTCCTTCTTAAGATCGATGACAACATATTTTTCATAGGCCCAATCAATTCCTAACAGAGCTGGATAAGGATCCTTCTCCCCCATTTTCTCGATCACCTCGAAATATTCTTTTATTTTGACACTAGCCAAGTCTACTTGAATGCTTTTCATCCTCCCCACATGATAGATATAATATTGATTTGACATCTGTAATTGAATAGGGAAATATATGAGCTTGGGTTTGCCCATTGATTCCCAAGTCTTCGTTGGTAGTATGTTGACATCAAAGCCCAAATCTAACATAACATCCTTGATCTCATAGTCATCGATGTGAGCATCAACTTGAACGCCTATTCCATATCTTCTTTTCCTTCTCTGTATTCTACCTGCATTATTTTCTGGAATATTAGCGAGAATAAAATGCTACGGGTTTCGTTCAAATACCAATGCCAACTTGATTCTATTTTGCAACTTCCCAGTAAGTTGTACATCATATAATATATCAGAAAATAGTTACAACCACAAATCAAAAACCTTTTGTTCTTTTCTTGAGGGATCCATCTATGCAAATGATTCTCCGGCAACCTTTGGTTGCTATGGATTTGGCTTAAATCTTAAGTTTGTAACTGCAAGTGTTGGAGAACTATGCATTTGTTTAAACATCTCAACTATACTTTTAAAAAATTCATTTTTCCGCATAGGATCATACTTTGTATTTTCTCGGATGGCCTTCTAGATTTTTAGTTGATGTGGACTTTATGCATATGCACCTATCTTTTCACCTCCTCTAGTGACAATATTAATATTAGGCCCTTCTCCTTCAACTATAGTTCTAGGTTCAAAATTTACCAGGTTGGCACCTATCATCTTGGAAATATCTTCCCATTTCACAATAAGGTTTGGATAGTCTTTTGTAGCATGGGTGTTATTCCTACAATGTGCACACCAAGGTCTTCTTGGAAGTGGAAAGTCTCTCACCAAGTGTCCTTTCTCATCACAATTGTAGCATCAAACTGGTCCTCTTCCACCAGTTTGTCCTCCTCAGTATCCTCCTTTGCCTCTGTGACTCCTTCCAAGTCCTTAAGGTCCTTCATTGACCTTGAATGCAGATTGACCCAATCTGTCTATGAGTTCATCCAGAGCTATGCACTTGTTAGTGATGTGCGAAGGTGAACCACATAACTCACAATACATTGTATTCAACACCTGAGTGTACTTCTATAAAATTGGACAATTCCTCAGAGAATGCCCATGACTTTTGTAGATCTCCCAATACTTGTTCCTCTAACCTCCTTGATTATTCAGGAAGACATGGTATTGAACAGGCTCATGGAACGACGTTGTAGCAGCAACTTGCACAACTCCTCCTGCTGGCCCAACTAGCGGAGGAACTATATTACAAGGCTTTATACCCCTTAGTATCAGACACTCATTATCCACATGGCCTTCCGTGTAACAACCCATACACCAGACTTGTGATTGACCTACTGTTGGAAGGGTCAACTCTTGAATGTTCTTGGTCAACGCAAATATTTGGCCCTGCAATTACACAATATTATCATCCTTTGAAGGCCTCATAATTATAAATTTCCCTGGATAACATGCCATAGATTCGATATTCATATCTTTTTCTAGTGCTTCTCCTAAAGTGGTTATCCTTTGTTGAGTTAGAGGAATAGGCGTCAAAGGTAAAAACCCCTGAGTGAACCATTCTGTCTAATGATCCTCATGGATAGGGTTTTATAATTTCCCTATTGCATCTTTAAACCTCTGGTTTTACTCCCAAGAAGACTCACCATCCCTTTGCATTATCTCCCACAAATTGGAGAGAGCTTGTTGTTAGAAATGAGGTAACCAAAATTCCACCATAAATAACTATTTCACATGAGCGAGCGTGAAAGATTTCCCTTGAGCCCTTGGATCAATTTCCTTCATGTACCACTTAAGAGCCCGATCTCTTAGGGTAGTTTGGAAATCAACTAACTTGTTGGAATCTAAATTTTCGTGATACCTCCAAATGGATTCACATAGAAACCAATGTTGTTCAACGTCATCATCACATTTACCCCAAAATTCTGGGTATCAGGTGAGAGGTCCTGCATGTTGATTCACCATCGATGGATTTGAAAATCATACTAAAATGAAACCTGATGGTCTTGGTTGTGAAACAAATGAAAAAATTTCCACACTTCCACTACTACTACTACTCGAACTTGCTAGACTTGAAGGGTTTGAAATAACATAATTGATAGAAATATTTGTTGTAGAAATTACCAGATTTATATATGGCGTTGGGGGAATGGGTCATTCATGACTGGTTCCTTTACCTCCAAAGTGAAATTATTTGATCTAGGGGGTCTCGTTTGTTTGTATTGATGTGTTCATATCTTGATGCAATCTGACATCTTCTAGTGCTATAGGTTATGATTTGCCTGCAACTTCTTCAGGGGTTACAACTAACTATTCTTCTTAGTGGGGGTGTTTATCCTTACTCTTTCATCTGTCTCTTCTAAAATTCATTCCTCTTGTCTTCTTCTTCCAAAACCTTCACCTCTTTCACCAAATTCCTTATTCCACTAATAAAACCTTGATCCACAAGGGGATTTCCTACAACAGTCTTCCTCTAGCTCCATTTTTAAATATTTGTTTAACCTTTGAAAAATCTTGATGATTTGTTGTAGAAAATTCGATAATATAACCCTCCAGAATAGTCCAAACCCAAAACTCCATAGCACAAGATATCGGGTGATCTAAATGGTTAAGATCCTCTAAACCTTCAATGGTCTAGTTGTATTTCCTTTTGACTTGATCTTTTTATTATAGTGCTTCCTGCAAGCAATCAAACCACTGAAATACGTCTTCGGGGAACCTAATCCAAAATATTTTGTATTGATCGCTAGTAGGATTTGAATAGAACACCATGCTTTTCACAACCCTAAAAAATTTGTGTCGTAACCCAACTTCCTGCTATATAAACACGTCACATGTTCTTTCCCATCAGTTCTCAACGTCATATTTGAAATCCGATGAGGCATAATCTAAAAACTCACTTTAAAGCTCGGGTCCCAGCTACAGATTCATTTGTTGGCACAATATTGAGACTAGGGTTCTCTAAGGTTTCCAAAAAAAGGCATCGTTGTAGTCTAGATACACTGGCATATTCATCCTTCTACAAGGGAAATAAGTCTCACCCAATGCGTAGCTAAGACTTGGATGATGAAGTGCGTTAGAGAGAATGCAATATCAAATTTACCTTAACATTAATTAGGGACATGTAGTAGATCCTAAAGATATCCATAAACAACGATCAAATACTTAACTAGACAATGAAAGAAACAAGTGTGCGACAGGGCCATAGACTCATACACATCATATCATATCATTACAACAAGAAATTTTAGGGCCCAAACACATCTTTATATTAGCAGATCCATCATTCAAAAATTGTTATACATCATACACCTTCAATACAATCTCTTGTGCAACAAGATACAACTTCACATAACTCATTACATACTAAAGATCATGTTGTGAAGGAAATTAGAATATCAAGAGAGCTCATTACAATAGAAAGAACAATAGTAAAACCCCAACCCTTTTCCCATTACATAGCTCCATATTTATACTTTTCACTTGGCCACTTATTGGATTCTTTATTCCGCTACTTTTATGGATTTTCCCTGCTGGCACGCAATGCTCTTAGCCTTTTTCATAGCTCGTCCAACTAGCACATGGCACTTTTGTTTATTTCCGATGTTGTTACACTTTTATTTATCTCTCCATTCTTCTAACCGTATTTTGTTGCTTCTTCATCTTCCAGATGACATCCCTCACTTTCTCCAAAACTTCGGTGTTTCTAAATATGGAGGGACCAATAGGAGGAAGGGATTTCATTCCTATTGGAGACCAACCTAGTAGGAAAAGAGTGAAGTTTAAAATCTAGTGGTGTGCCTTAGTTAGTGGTTGGGGATGCTACATAGAAAATGGGGTGGAGAACTAGACCTCTAAGTAAAGCGAATAAAATGCCTCCCCACTACTTGTTTCCCTCCACATACATTTGATTATTTAAGGGAGAACCTAAGGGTTGTGAAAAGTTGTGGACCTCATCTACAATGAAGAAACCTTGTGGGGTATCACAAACAAATAAATCCACAATAGAGGAAATGGTATGGGGTGTGATCCTAAAGATTATGTGGACCAATAAAAATATGCCACATGGAATCCAAAGAAAATAATTGTATGCAAACACCAAGAGATAAAAAATTGAAGAGTTGAGAAGTTACATGAAGGGAAATGATTACAAACTGATAGAATTTGTACAGTCGGTTCATTAAGTAGTTTTAGAATCAAGCCAAGAAGTTGAAAGGCTAAAAATTATAGAGAGTTACAACTAGAGAGAGGACAATATCCAAAACATGATAAGGAAGAGGAGAATGCTTCTGATCAAGGTGAAGGAGAGTGAAGGCTACCATGGCCTTCGACCTAAAAGTGTAATGAGTCTAAGTGGAGAGAGAGAGAGAGAGAGAGAGAGAGAGAGAGAGAGAGAGAGAGAGATTATAAAAGGTCAAGTGCCTCATCAATGATCCAATATTCTATAGAATAATAATAGAGAGAGAATGATTAATCATTGATAATGTTTTTCCTTTTAGGGTTTTCACTTAAAATCCCTATGTAAATTATGTGGATTTGGTTGTCTATGTATTTGTTTATTACAATTCTATAAAATGAGATTGAATGTTGTAGAGGTACTCATATTTTTTTATTTGAATCTGAGTTGTAGGGACGGTTAGTTCTCACTTCATCACATGTTTGAGTCAAACATTTGTGGGTCAATAGATACCAAGCCATAAGATAATATCATCCTCATCCTTGCACATGTTTGGTTTGTAGACAAATCTAAATTAAATTGGATAAGTTATAGTAATGAAGGTCATCCCTACTATCTTGATCTCTCACTTCAGTCCTATGGACTAGTTGGAGGAAAAAATAGGTTAATTGAGGTACACATTAGTATCCTTACAACCAATGACATAAGAAATTTTCCTTCTGGTCCCCACTAATAATAATTCACATTAAATAAATTTCCAACCTAGATTTTGATCCTTGCATTTATTGTAAAGAATGCCACAACTTTAAAGCCATAGAAAGATTCCATAGAATTGTACTAATATGATTTTTTTATGTCGTTATTTATGGAAAAATACCTTGAACTCACTTTGATATTCAATCTCTTTGCATTACTAATTTCCAATGATGATGGGAAAATCATTATTATTGTTATTATTTAAAATTAAACTTTTGTTACTTAAGACAAACACTAGATTTACAAGAGATCAAACAGGTCAAACACTAGAGTTACAAGAGAAACATAAGAGTTACACAAAGATCCTCTTCTTATGAAAGCTAAGAAATATAACATATGACTTGTGCCCAAGGGGAAAGGAGTCTACATCCTTTCAAAACAATACCAATTTTAACTTTGAAATGGACTGCAAGATCATTGTTAAACATTTTTTATTCTCAACCATAGAATGGAATTGTTTCCTTGGGAATTTGTTATGCATTGTCTATTCCAAAGGAAAGAAATAGTAAACAATTGTTTCATATGGCTATAACTCTTTTCCATAATCCCTAATCATCCAAGTGTTCCATAGGAGGTTCCCACTCTCTAGGTTAGGGATGACGTGAACAAGTGGTCGTATTCTTCTTGAAACCATGCCTATAGGGTCCTAGCAATTGGACATTTTTATAAGACATGCCCCATCATCAACATTGAACATAAAATGAACAATAGAGGTTTTATTTATGAAGTCCTCCTTTCACTACTAGACCTTGATGGAGCACCAACCAACCCAAAAATTTGTATTTAAATGAGTTTTGTGCCTTTCAAAGAGGAAAGAGAAAGGGGAGGTGGGGCATGGTGGTGGAAAGGTCTAGATAGAATTGGATGCCAAATCTCATCCATATATGGAACCCTCGAGTTCTCAGTGGAGAAATGTTGTAGACAATTTCCAAGTACTTCAATATATGCATAACACAAGGAAATGGAAGATACACACAAAACACAAGAGATAAAGTATGCAAGTAAGAGAGGAGAGTGTCGATGTTGTACATACACCCATTTGTATTACTATATATAAAGTACAAAATTATGAGTAATAAAAGTTGACCGTGTTTCCAATAAAATACAATAGAGTGGGTCATTGATCAATTTAGATTAAGATATGAGGATAATGTAAAAAATAGAAAACACAAATACAAAACATGTTTACTAGACTAAGTCTCATCAATTCCTCCACGTTGAAAGGAAATAGTCCTTGATTTCTTCCAGAGCTATGTAAAATTTCATTGGGACAATCACTTGGCCTCAGTTGGAAAAGTGTCTTTTCATACCACAAAGTAAGTGGCTAGTTGATGGAAACTAGTGGGTATGGTATGCACATCAAGAGATATCTCTAGGAAATGGACACTGAAAAATGTGGAATTGTAGCCTCCATATATGTGACATGAATGGATTCCTCCAAACAGGTGGTTCTTGTAACTTTTGTTAGCTCCCAAAATGAATCAGTCAATGTGTTTCATTTTGTAGGTGATAGCATGGTCATTAATAGGATTCTATATAAATTTTTAGATTTTAAAAGTGTCAAAACATAGGATTTAAAATTGTACCCTATAAATAAATTGATCCCCAAAAGGTTGTTTTTAAATTTTGTGAAAGAATCTTTTCACCAGCTAACATATGTTGCTAAGTTGATGATTAGCTGGTGAAAGCCTCAACTTTCAACAGTTAAGGTGTACTCCCAGCGGGCAAGTAAGCTGGTGAAAGTGCTAAACATGGATTTCACTTTAATGGTTCCAAATTCAAAAAGGGACATGCTCGGCACACGTCACACAATCATTATGGAGTGCTAGTTAAAACAAAAGATGATGATGATATCATTTGTGCACGTTTTAATAGAACATTATGGTGGATCGTGCTTCTGATTTCGTGCGATAGTAGTGAGAGGGTTGGAGATGACGAATTCACATTCATCATTAGAGACAAAGGAGAAAGTACCTACCACCCCGCGACATCAAATCGGTATCTTTTGTTTTGAATTCATGGTGTTCATAGGTAATATGATATGGTTTCATGTTCAAATTGGTAACACATAGAGTTTTCACCAGTGCCAACCCGTCTGTATCAGAGAATTACCATGTCAATCGTGTGCAAATCAACCTAGTTTCGAGTCGCAGATGGCCAGGAAGTGAAGTGGGTTGCTGCTGGGGAAATCCATTGCCCAACCTATTCACAACAAGGTCGCCCAAGATGTTTCCCAGAAATATGGCAAGGTGCCTGCCTTGGTTGTTATAATTGTGGGTGTGAAGGAATATTCCCAGACTTATGTATGCATGAAGAGGAAAGCATGTGAAGAGGTTGGCTTAAAATCCATTAATGCAGACTTACCAGGAGATGTATCAAAAGAAAATCTTTTGGATGCAATTCTTGACCTGAAAGCTGATCATGAAGTACATGGCATCTTGGTCTAGCTTCCACTACCACCACACATCAATGAAAAGAAAATACAGAGTGCAATAAACATAGAAAAAACTGAAAGAGAGCTCAAATTGAACAAGAAGAATCAAGTAAAAAATTTTGTATGCATTCAAGAGGTAATTGCAGAAAAAACTAATAGAGGAGTTGACTGCAGTATCGAATGCACAAGAAACATAAAGGCGATGATTCAATATTTTGAAGCTTTCCATGAGGGTTGAGGTGTATTTGTTTTAGTGGGGGTTCCTCATTCAGAGGCAGTGTTTGCAACGAACCTGTAAATTTTCTAAACGAAAGGACGTTGAAAAGAGCCTTTGAAAAATGATGCCTAATATTTTGGGGGACTTTTGGCTGCCCTCCTGAGCTTTAAATGCGGATTTGAAAGTACCATTGGAAAGCTTAGGATTTATATATGTCAATCGACTATTCAAGCATGTAAAACAGACTCTCCACGACTCAGAAATTCAATTTTAAAAAAATATGCGCTTTCACCAGCTAACTCATCTTAAACTTTGCTAGTTACCTGGTGAAATCTTTGCTTTTCACCAGCTAAGGAGCGGATTTTTAGGTAAATAAGTTGGTGAAAGCTTGTCACGGCCAGAATGATCGAATTTTTGCTCAGATCAGGATTTTTTGAGTTTGAATGGTTTGAAACTGCTTCAAATGGATAGTTGTTGAATTATCAAGTCTGATTCAATGGCTATTTTTGATGGATAAGGGAAAGAAGAGGTGTTTCAATCGATTTTGGTATCTTTTTCAAAGGCAGAAAATCAGGTTTTTTGCACACTTCACCAAATTCGAATTTTATCTTTGGAGGACCAAATTAAACAGCCTTGGGAGGCTAAAACTGCACTTCATCAACAATCTACTACTCTTAGAGATCATTAGATATGGATTGACCTCATCTTGAGGGTTTTTCCTATTTTATTGTAAATATTGTTTTACTTTCTGTTTTTAGAATAATTGATCCATCTTTTTAGGATCTAAAACTTCTTTGTAAAGGCTATAAATCCTGGGGGGGGTTAGTCATAGGAGAGGGGTTCAATCCTGGATACTTTGGCTATGTACTTTGACTCTGTTATGTTATATGAAACACGGTCTTCTTTGGTTATTATATATCAGTCTTTTCATATACTCCACTACTCTGTTATTTAATTATGTTCATCTTAGTTATTCAGAACTGTTATCTTCTGGTATAGATCATGAATATGAATTAGATGTTTCTTTACTGTCTTGTATGACCCTACATATCTTGTACTTGGTTATATTGAATGGTATTCTTCACACCTTTTTATCTACTGTAACTGATATCTAGTCTCTCAAAGCACTGGTTTATTTAGATGCATAACAAGTTGTCCTTTTCTTAGCCTTCTCAATTATCCCATTGTTCCACACATACTTTGATTATTAAATTTCTTAAGTTAC